>PVJC01027629.1:0-28056 GCA_004026665.1 Murina feae
CTCTCACAGTCTGGCACCTCTCGGGGGATGTCCACCTGCTGGCGTGCCTGGCCAGCCTGGGTGAGGGGCTGATGGCTGTTTGCAGGCTGGCCAAGCCCCCCAGTAGGGACCCTCACCCCATGGGGGTGTGGCCAGCCAGGGTGAGGGGCTGAAGGCTGTTTTCAGGCTGCCCACAGCTTTCATTGACCCAACGTCCCAGCGAGGCTGGCTGGAATCAGGTTTCTGGGGTTTATTTATTTTCTATAATTGAAACTTTGTTGCCTTGAGTGGAGGCCTAGTCAGGCAATAAAGCCTCCTGTTTGCTTCAGCTCTGTGGCTTCTATAATTGAAATATTGTTGCCTTCAGCAGAGGCCCAGTTAGCCTAGGCAGGCAGTTTCAACTCCATCGCTGGTGCAACGGAAGCCTCCTGTTTGCTCTAGCTCTGTGGCTGCTGGCTGCCATCTTGGCTGGGTTAATTTGCATACAGCCACTCTGATTGGTTGGCTGACTTGGCTTGGATGGTGGGCGTGGCTTAGATGTCTCGGAGTGATGGTTAATTTGCGTATTACTCTTTTATTAGATTAGATAATGAAAGGCTAATGTATCCTATATAATAAAAGGCTAATATGCAAATTGTTCCCTTGACCAGGAGTTTGACCAGGGTCTGGGGCCTGCCTGCCAACTACCTGTGGCCCCTCCCTTTGGCTGGCCCCACCCTCCATTGCTCCCTCAACCCCGATCAGGGGTGGAGCTGGCCTGCTAACTGTCCATGGCCTCTCTCCTCACCTGTCCACAGCTTCTCCCCCTGGCCAGCCCTGATCAGAAGCGGGGCCACCCGGTCAACCTTCGCATCCCCTCCCCTGGGCCAGCCCAGCCTGATCACATTTTTCCTCTTATTTCATGTAGAGCAGTTTAGTCTTTTATTCCAGAGAGATGACCATTTGGCAGAGATAATGTTGCCTGGAGGCAGAATTCAGTTGGAGGCTGAAGTCTATGAGCTCCAATCCTTGCCAGTTTCATAAGTCACTGAATATCACATCTATTCTGACAGCTTCCAAATAATAGATAATTCTGAAATATAATCATCCTAATGATATAAGTGACCCCAAATTTAAGTGTGTCAAGAAAATAAAACCTTGTGACTCTTTGATAGTTTTATTTCAAGTGGCTTCGTAATGCACATTATCAAGCATCTGAGGTGACTATAGTGAAGAAGTAATACTTCCTTTAGCCAAGGTCAGGGCTTCAGTTAGCTTATTCACACATCTGTGAGCTGCTAGTGTCTTTATGTTGTGATAGTAAAAATAATCGCAGGATTTTTTGTAAAACATGTCTTAGTTCCCAGCAAGAGTTTCTGAGCACATTGTTTCCTACTAAGATTCAATTTGCTCCACAGTTTTGATTAATAAAAGCTAGCTGTTGTTTTTTTTGGAAAAAAAAAAGAGGTCTGTTTTTTAGGGGATTTATATAGAATACAGGTCTAGAAAGTATGTAAGCCTCAACACAGGCTTCCCCACATTCCCCAAAATGACTTAAGATGACCCCAGAATAGGACAAGTTTTCAGGGGGCCCTAGAAATAGGGAAATAAACCATCCATGTGCCACAATCCTAGAGCTTATTCACTAAATGCAGTACTGTAGGAGCTGTGTTGAAAGAAGACATTAGAACTGGCCTGTAATACTTACTGTTTTTTAAAAGCCATCAGAATCACAGGAAATGAAAATAGGAAATTCTGGGAGAACCCCACTGAGAGCAGTTAATTTAGAGAGGTGGGGGCTGGAGGTGAGGGGCTGTGGGACAGTGAGGATGCTGTGGTAGGAATCGATGATTGGCATTGCACAAGCTGCAGAGTTGGTTGTGGTGGCCCTTTCTAGCTTCTCCCACAGAGGAGATCCTACCCTTACATATCCTGGGCCTTCTAAGCAGTGGTGGGCTAGATACAGCAGTGCCCCTTATCCATGGTTTGCTTTCTGCAGTTTCAGTCACCCATGGTCAACCATGGTCTGCAGATATTAAAGGGAAAATTCCAGAAATAATTCATAAGCTTAAAATCGCGGCCATTCTGAACAGTGTGATGAAATCTTTCGAGTCCTCTGCCGCACATCCCACTGGAGCCTCCCCTCCCATTAGTCACTTAGTGGCCGCCATCTGGGTCATCAGATCAGCTGTCTTGGTATCACAGTGTGGGTGCTCAAGTGACCCTTATTTTACTCAGTAATGACCCCAAAGCGCAAGGGTAGTGATGCAATTCAGATATGCCAAAGAGAAGTTGTAAAGTGCTTTCTTTTAAGGAAAGAAAAGAAATCCTATGCTGAGGTTGTAAGATCTATGTTAAGAGCAAGTCTTACATCCCTGAAATTGTGAAGGAGGAAAAGGAAGTCTGCTACTTTTACCATTCTTACTGTTCCTGGCGAGGTGACGAAAACTTGGTTATTTTCTTCTTGAAGGAAAGATTACAATTAAGAGACAAAGTGCAGCAAAGCAAGGAAGAATTTATTGGCTGAAGCAAAAACATAGGACAGTGAAACAAGGAGTCTTAGCATAAAAGCTAGAGAAAAGGGGGCCTTGGAGACAGGTTCAGGGGGTTAGCCAGGAACAAGCTGCCGTTGCCCACTGCTCCCCTGGTTGCAAGTCTTGTCAGGTCCCCTAGAGCTTAGGAGATACTTGACTGTGGGCGTGCTCTCAGAGGAAGAGCGCACACTGGGTCCTTTATCCCGTGTGTATCTATCTCTCTTTCAGGTGGAAATTTTAGGAGCACTCTCGGAGGGGGCAGGGCGTGTCTACAGAACATTCATTAGCTTTCCAGGTGTGCTCTTTTAGGGTCATGGTCTCCACTGATTGATCAGCCCAGCACAGGGGAGGTCATTAGTCAATACAGCTGGTCACTTGTCTGGTTTTGCTGCTTTTCTGGGCCTGGAGATGAAATACAACTGAGGTCTAGATGTTATCTCTAGGGAGAGAAAGTCAGAGGGCTCTAAATCAGTGATAAGAAAGGTCAGGGATCCAAAGCGCATGATGTACTAGGGGAGGAAAGGCTACCCTGGGGGCGAGGTCCTTGTTTTCCCAGTTTTGCTGTTGCTAGGTGTAAGACTTAATCCGACCCCAAACCAATAAGTTGACCAAGACAAGCAGGGTAAAAGCGAAAGATCGCGTTTATTGATTGCCCTCGGGTGAGGTTCTCTGGTCCGGGGGAAATGGGCCAGGGAAGTCACCGACACACAAACCTGGTAAAGCTTCTTTATGCTGCTGTTGGGCCAATCACGTTTGTCTGTGGTAGATGGGGGGGGGGGGGGGAGTTGATTTGAGTTCAAGCGGGGAGTTTGTACAACTGCATCTTGGCCATCCTGAGAAATTCCAGATGGTCATTAAGGAGGGTGTTTTTACTGCCTCAGTCTTATCAGGGCTGCAGCTTGGCCTTGGGCTGTTCTTCGGCTCAGCGGGTGGAATCTTGAAGGTCCCTTGTCTGCCCGCCCCCAGACCTTACACTAGGCACCCGGGGCTTTTTGCTCCGGTGACCTTCTGTACCTGGCCCATTATCCTTGCTCTGCTCATGTCTGTCTATTACAGCACCTCAAACTGCACCTCAAACCACAGTGCCTGGTAACTACTTAGTTACTATGGGAAAGGTATTCTATCTTAGATGGGAGACGAACACAAGATGTGTTTTTACTCCCAGCCACGTGTTGTACCAGAAAGCGCTGAGCCTGTGTGAAGACTTCAGTGAGGGGTGCCCTCACACAGGGGACACCAAGTTGCTCACTGCAAGTGAGCAGTGGTCACACAGGTTCCGGACTGCAGTTGCATTTTATCTTTTTTAAAGAAGTTTTTATTTTGCCTTTGTTTATGCCTTTGATGCTTGATGCACTTCTGTTTAGCAAAATTGATTTTAGAGAGAGAGAGAGAGAGAGAGAGAGGAAGAGAGAGATGGTAGATGGTAGGTTTGTAGGTAGGTAGATAGATAGATAGGTAGATGATTTTGTTGTTCCACTTATTTATGCATTCATTGGTTGCTTCTTAAATTTGCCGTTACCACAACCTGGGAGTATTGGGAGGCTGTTCTATCCAACTGAGCAATCTGGCCATGTCTGATTTGGCATTTTATCATCTTCTATCGTCACAAGAGGTGAGTACAGTACAGTAAGATATTTTAAGTGAGAGAGACCACATTCATGTAATTTTTATTACAGAATGTTGTTATAATTGTTCTATGTTATTATTCATCTCTTATGTGCCCAATTTATAAGTGACACTTTATCACAAATAAGTATATATAGGAGAACGCAGTGTATATATGGGGTTCTGTACTATCCCTGGTTTCGGACACCCCCTGGGGTTCTTGGAACACAGCTCCTGCAGGTGAGGGGGAGCTATTGTACAGAGGAATTTGCTAGCAGCAAATTTCCAAAGGCAGCCCACTGTTTCAAAGGAAGCAAGTAAAGACTATGTATTCTTATGACAGACATCATGGATCTATAGTGTCATCCTATCATAATTGACTTGTTTGGGAAATGAGGGGCAAGCTGTTTCTTTCTTTTTTTAATATATATAACTGTTTTTGAATAAAAACTCCAGTACAGACTTCAAAGAGGTTATTGAATTAGTGATTTTTTTTTCCAAAGGAAAAAAAGTTTAATATAAAGATTCAAGATTCACAGCATGATAAATGATGAAAATCAAATAGCCTTCTCTTAATAAGAGTTCAACTTTTATATTTTTCCCTACTTAACTTACCCTGCCATATTTTGGCCCTCCCACCTTTCTTGTTTGTGGTTACATTGACAGATTCCCTCCCTCATGTTAGGATTAAAAGTGTTAATGCCCCTTTTGTATTTACCAACATCTAGGGAATATTTGTAATCTTCCTTTCCCCTCATCCCCATTTAGAGCTGGCTGTTCATCTTCTTGGATAAAAACGTAGCATTTTATTTCCCAGGTTTCCTTGTTAATTTTTGGTGCAGGAGGAGTATATTGTATGTGTTTAGACTCACCCTGGATTGCTAAATTATATCCTCCAGTAATTCTTTCAAAGAGGGTATGCAAGAAATAAACTTTCTGAATTTTTTGACATAAAAAAAATCTTTACCCTGTTTTACCCTGAAAATCAAATGCCAATTTGGCTGGATACAGGATTCTAGGTTTAAAGCCTTTGCTTGCAGAACTTTTATGATATTGCCCATTGATTTCTAGCATCCAGGGTATCTAATGATAAGTCTGCTGTCAATTCTCATTACTCTCTAGATGATCTCTTTTTTGTCTCTGGAAGCATTTATGATTTTTTTCTTTAGCATTGCAATTCCAAAATTTCATCAAGTTATGTCTTAAAGTGAGTCTCTTTTCATCAGTTTTACTGGGTACTCTGTAGGCACTGATAATCTCAAGAATTGACTCTTTGGTTCTGCAAAGTTTTCTTCAGTTATTTCCTTATTTCCTCTGCTCTTCTCTTTATTATATTTTTCTGGAATTTTTATCAAATGAATGTTTTGTTTTCACAAGTCTAGAAAATTTTTTTTGTAGATTGGACATGGTATATATGTTGTCAAGATTGGATTGCTCAATTAATATTTGACAAAGGGGGCAAGAACATACAAGGGAGTCAAGACAATCTCTTCAATAAATGGTGCTGGGAAATTTGGTCAGATACATGCAAAAAAATGAAACTAGATCACCAACTTACACCATTCATAAAAACAAACTCAAAGTAGCAAAAGGACTTAAATGTAAGACAGGAAACCATAAAAATGCTATAGGACTCCATAGGCAACAAAATAGCAGACATATGTTGTAGCAATATCTTTACCAACACAGTTCCTATAGCAATGGGGACTAAGGAGAAAATAAACAAATGGGATTACACCAAAATAAAAATCTTATGCACAGCAAAAGAAACCATGAACAAAACAATAAGAAAGCCCACTACATGGGAGAACATATTTGCCAATGTTATCACCATTAAGGGCCCACCGCCCACAACCCCTCCCCATAGCTTGCCCCATCCTCAATCAGCCCCCCACCAATCGGGGGTGGGGCCCACCAACCAATCGGCTGAGGCCCCTCCCCCCACTAGCACGGCCCTGATCAGGCCCCAATGGGATGGACCAGCTGGCCAACCTGCCCCATCTCCCCTTCCCAACAAGCCCGGCCCCAATCCATTGATTTGGGCCAGGCCAACTGGACCCCACCTGTGCATGAATTCATACACTGGGCCTCTAGTACCGCTATAAACAAGAAGAAACTTTTACCATTTGCAACAGCATGGATAAAACTGGAGAGCGTTATGCTAAGCAAAATAAGCCAGTCAGAGAAAGATAAATATCACATGATCTCACTCATATGTGGGATATAATGATCAACATAATTTGATGAACAAAAATAGGTCCAGAGACAAATGGCAGGGGTGGTGATGGGGTAGAGAGCAACCAAAGGACTTCTATGCATGCATATTAGCATAACCAATGGACACAGATACTGGAGCAGTGGGGGCATGCCCAGGATGGGAATGCCTGTGGGGGGAGGGGGTCAATCTGGGGAAAAGGAGACATATTTAAAACTTTAGACAGTAAAGAAAAAAGAATTCAAGGTAATGAAAAGCAAGGATTTTAAACTAAGATTACTATATCCAGCAAGGCTATCATTCAAAATAGATGGTGAAATAAAGAATTTCCCAGACATAAAAAGCCTAAAGGAGTTTATTATCACCAAACCAGCACTTAAGGAGAGCTAAAGGGACTGCTATTATGAGAACAAATATATATAGAGAGAAACCAAGGCATACAGAATTAAAATGGAAATAAAAATACCTATAAATAACAACCTTAAATGTAAATGGATTAAATGTTCCTACCAAGAGACATATGATTGCTGAATGGATAAAAAAATATGACCTCATTATATGCTATCACATATAATCCACCTCAGAACAAAATACACAGGATGAAAATGAAGGAATGGAAAAAACTTTTCCATGTAAATGGAAACAAACAAAAAATCTGGGGTAGCTATACTGATATCTGACAAAACAGACTTCAATATGAAGGCCATTACAAGAAACAACAAAGGTCATTACATAATACTAAAGGAATTGATCCAACCATAGACTATAACCCTGATAAACATATATACACCCAAAATAGAGGCACCTAAATATATAAAAACACTTCTAGAAGACTTTAAGGGAGAGATTGACAGCAATACACTCATAGTAGGGGGACTTGAACACCTAGCTGACTTTACTGGAAAGATCTTCCAGACAAAAAGTTAACAAGGAAACAGTGACTCTAAAGGACACACAGGATCAGATGAATTTAATATTTGTAAAACATTGCATCCAAATCTGCAGTATATTCATTCTTCTCAAGTGTACAAGGGTCATTCTCCAAGATAGACCACATGCTAGGACACAAAGTAAGTCTCTACAAGTTCAAGAAGATTGAAATCATATCAAGCATTTTCTCAGACCACAATGGAATGAAATTAGAAATCAGCTACAGTAAATATGCTCAGATACATAGAGGCTAAATAGCATGCTATTAAACAATGAATGGGTTACCAATGAAATCAAGAAAGAAAGAAAAAACTTCCTGATACAAATAAAAATGAACAGAAGAACTCAAATCTCTAGGACATAGTAAAAGCAGTCCTGAGAGGGAAGTTCATAGCACTACAGGCATACTTCAGAAAACAAGAAAAATTAATAATAAACTATTTAAGCCTACAACTTTAAGAACTAGAAACAGAACAGCAAGAAAACCCTGTAGGAATTAGAAGGAAGGATAATGATTACAGCAGAAATAGATAACATAGACTAAAAAAATAATCAAAATATCAATGAAACCAAGAACTAGTTCTTTGAAAGGATAAACAAGATTGATGAACTATTAGCCAGTCTTATAAAGAAAGAGAGGACCCAAATAAATAAAATCTGAATTAAAATTGGAGAAGTAACCACTGACACCACAGAAATACAGAAGATTGTAAGAAAATACTGTGAACAGCTATATGGCAATGAGCTGGACAATGTGGATGAAATGAACAAATTTCTAGAAAAATGCAATCTCCCAAAACTGAATCAAGAAGAATCAGAAAACCTGAATAGGCCAATAACAACTGATGTAATAAAGCAGTATTCAAAAAACTCCCAGCAATCAAATGCCCTGGTCCAAACAGCTTCATAGGGGAGCTTTACCAAACATTCAAAGAAAAAATACCACTTATACTCCTCAAACTTTCCAAAAAATCCAAGAGGAGGGAACACTTCCAAGTTGTTTTGATGAAGCCAGCATTATTCTAATTCCAAAACCAGATAAAAACACTACAAATAAAGAGAATTACAGACCAATATCCCTGATGAACATGGATGCTAAAATCCTCAATAAAATATTAGCAAATTGGATACAGCAATATGTTAAAAAACTCCCAGCAATCAAGTGGGATTTATTCCAGACATGCAAGGCTTGTAGAATATTTTCAAATCAAACATGATAAATCACATAAATAAATTGAAAGCCAAAAATCACATGATCATATCAATAGACACAGAAAACGCACTCAACAAAATATAACGCCCATTTTTGATTAAAATCTCAGCATAGAAGGAATAGATGGATCATAACTGATCATAATATAGGCCATATATGACAAACCTACAGTCAACATCATATTCAGTGGACAAAAACTAAAACCATTTTCCCTAAGAACAGGAATAAGACAGGGATGTCTGCTTTTGCCACTCTTATTCAACATAGTGCTGGAATGAAGGGCATCCAAATTGGAAAAGAAAAAATAAAACTCTCATTATTTGAAGATAACATGATATTGTACATAGAAAATCCTAAAGACTCCACCAAAAAGTGACTAGATTTAATAAAGTAATTTAATAAAGGATACAAAATTAACACCCAGAAATTTATGACATTTTTATACACCAATAATGAATTCTTAGAGAAACTAAACAAATAATACATTTTACTATTGCAACTATAAATTAAGATACTTAGGGATAAACTTAAGGTAGTAAAAAACTTATACTCAGAAAACTATATGACATTGAAAAAAGTGACAGAGGAAGATATAAGCAAATGGAAGAATATACCGTGTTTATGGATTGGTAGAATTAACATCATTAAAATGTCCATACTACCCAAAGCAATCTACAGATTCAATGCAATCCTTTGTAAAATACCAAACAACATATTTCACAGATCTACCACAAACACTCCGAAAATTTAAATGAAACCAAAATCCCTCAAATAACTGCAGCAATCTTGAGAAAGAAGAACAATGTTGGAAGAATCATAATACCGGATATCAAGTTATACTACAAAGCCACTGTGCTCAAAACTGCCTGGTACTGGCACAAGAAAAGGCATATAGATCAATAGACTTGAAAAGATATCCCAGAAATTGACCCAAGCCATTACTTTTAATTAATATATGACAAAGGAGGCAATCTTCAATAAATTGTTGTGGAAAGCAGCTACAGGGTTTGGACAGGTTCAAGCCTCAGACTCATGAAAGGGCACGGTTGTCTTGTGGCAAAGCCACGTGTAGGTCCCAGCTTGGAAGGCAAAGCCCTCCCAGCACAATTATAGCCAAAGGCTATGGTTGTAAGCTTGACCTTGTGGTCTGAACCTGTAGTCCCAGGTGTCTAAGTGATGTAGGCTATGGGAGGTGCAGCAAGTGCTGCCAAAACAAAGCTTGACAGAGTTCTCAGGTGCATGTAATTAAGTAGATTTGAAATTTGCAAGAACATTGTAAACATCTTGACCATGCCCCTTATTTTGCCTCATGGGATCTGACTATAAAATGAAGACTCAGCTTACAGGCTATGTCACTGTCTCTACATCCGAGAACAGTGTCCCACCTGGCCCCAGCTATATTCTCTTGTTTGTTTTCTTTAATCCTTCACTGCCCACCCCCTCAACCCCCCTCAGGTTCACCACTGACAATGCTGGAGGTGGTTCAAATTATGTTTGAATAATTGGATAATTACATGCAAAAAAAAAATGAAACTAGACCACCAACTTACACCATAAGAATAAACTTAAAATGGATAAAAGACTTAAATGTAAGTTGTGAAACCATAAAAATCCTAGGAGAAACCAGAGACAGCAAAATCTCAGACATTTCTCATAGCGATATGTTAATATATACATCTCTTAGGGTAAAGGAAACTAAGGAGATAATAAACAAATGAAACTATATCAAAATAAAAAGTTTCTGCACAGCAAAAGAAACCATTAACAAAATGAAAAAGGACCCCACTATAAGGGAGTACATATTGATATATCTCATAAAGGTTTAATATCCAAAATACAACTCATACAACTTAACAAAAGGAAGACAAACAATCCAATTAAAACATGGGCAAAGGACCTAAAGAGACACTTCAAAGTGGACATACAGATGGTGAAGAGACATGAAAAAAATGCTCAAAGTCACTGATCATCAGAGAGACACAAATTAAAATGACAATGATGCAAATTAAAAGGACAGAATCCACCACCAAATCAACAAATGACAAGTGCTGACAAGAATATGGAGGAACGAGTACCCTAGTACACTGCTGATGGCAATGTAGACTGATGCAGCCATTATGGAAAGCAATTTGGATTTCCCTCATAAAGTTAGAAACAGAACTGCCATTTGACCCAGTGATCCCACTTCTAGGAATACATCCTAAGAAACCCGAAGCACCAACCAGAAAGAATATATGCACGCCTATATTCAAAGCAGCACAATTTACAATATGTGAAATCTGTAAACAGCTCAAGTGCCCATCAGTAGATGAGTAGATAAAAAAAAAAACTGTGGTACATTTACACAATAGAATACTATGCAGCAGTAAAAAAGAAGGATCTCTTCCCCTTTAAGACAGCATGGAGGGGCCTGGAGAGTATTATCTTAAGTGAAATAATCCAGTCAGAGAAAGACAAGTATCACATGCTGTCACTCATAGGTGGAATCTAATGAACAAAATAAACTGATGAACAAAATAGATCCAGAGACACAGAAGCATGGAATAGACTTTGAAATCTTAGAGGGTGCATTGAAAGAAGTTCAGTCAAAGGAATCTGTATGCATATATGCATAGCCCATGGACATAGACAGGGTGGGGAAGGCCTAGAGTAAGGGATAGGGTGGGCTATAAGAGGTCAATGGGGAAGAAAGGGGACATATGTAATACTTTCAACAATAAAGATTTAATTAAAGAAAAATCACCCAGTGAGGGTGCTTGGCCTGGAAGTTGAGCTGTCTGTAGAGCAGGGCTAGGTCTCCTGCATCTAGGTGCTTGGGAAGAAGGAATCTGACCTGAGGATGCAGACACCGAAAGGAGGAATCAGGATTGACTCACAGTCTTTTGCTGGCTCCTTCCCTCCTCTTGTGATTGAAAGACCCTCGAGTTAGCAATTTTGAGGTGCTAGTTTTCTCATCCTTGAGTGTAGAATATTATTTGGAAAAGAAGCTCACAAGTATTGGTATAACTGAAGATAAAACACCATATAGTCTGCTAATTTCAGCTGTCTCTCAGAAAAGAAATATTAGATGTTGAAAGTTGTCAGGATTTTTCTGAGGGTCTCCCAAAATACCACTTTCCTCAAGTCATCCTTGGGACAGCGATGAAATCAGATTAGGTGAAGTGTATTCAGTTTTCCAGCAATATTCTTTTCATTTTATCAATATTTTCTTTGACAAAATGGATCTTTGCCTCTTTGCAAAATGAAAGTGTGGTGATATAGGGTAGCATATGGGATACCTCCAGCTATGCTTCTTTGGCATAATTATTTTGAGAAACTGCAGACACAGGAGAAGCTCTGAAACAGTGGAGATTTAAGAAGGGAGATTTACATAAATTGAGGCCTGAACCAGGAAGAGAGTTGTTAACAGAGATTACTTTTTCATGGGAAAGACTTATCTACACGGCAGGGCAAACTTTGTTTACCATACATTTCTCTCCTCACCTTCCTGTGAATTACCTTCCCCCACTTTGAAGCTCTAGACTCCTATCCCTGTCTGGCTCAGGGTGGTATGTAATTGCCTGGCTGCCTTTTAATTCTCATATATTTATGGAGGTCTCGTGTATATAATTAAAACTCTTTTTTTTGTCTTCTGTTAATTTGTCTTTTCATTTCAGGAAGTCTCAACCTAAAACCTAATAGGGTGGAGGACATTTTTTTCCCTCCCTACAATGAATTTAATCCTCTGTTTTCAGAGAAACAGAAAAACTGCTTGCAGTTTAAAAATGGCAAATTTCCTTACTTCTAGTACTCAAGGTTTCCAAAAAACTGAAGTTTAATTTTAACAAGGGTATCTAATCTAATAAAAGAGTAATATGCAAATTAACCATCTCTCTGGGATGCATAAGCCACGCCCACCAGCCAAGCCACGCCCACCGGCCAGTCAGAGAAGCTGTATGCAGATTAACCTAGCCAAGATGGCAGCTGGCAGCCACAGAGCTAGAGTAAACAGTAGGCTTCCATTGCAACTGCCTGCCTAGGCTGGCTGAGCCTCTGCTCACGGTAACAATGTTTCAGTTATAGAAGCCACGGAGCTGAAACAAACAGGAGGCTTCCTCACCTGCCTAGGCCTCAGCTCAAAGCAACAAAGTTTCAATTATAGAAGATAAATAAACCCCAGAAACCTGATTCCAGCCACCCTCATTGGGACCTTGGGTCAATGGGAGCTGTGGGCAGCCTGAAAGCCTGAAAATGGCCCTCAGCCCGTCACCCAGGCTTGCCACACCCCAATGGGGTAAGGTTCCATACTGGGGGCTTGGCCAGCCTGCAAACAGCCATCAGCCCCTCACCCAGGCTGGCCAAGCAAGCCAGCAGGTGGACATCCCCTGAGGGGTCCCGGACTGCGAGATGGCACAGGTTGGGCTGAGGGACCCCCTGAGTGCACAAATTTTTGTGCACTGGGCCCCTAGTTTTTATTATAATGGATAAAATGTTATGATACATTTTGAATTGAAAAGATTATAAAACAAAAAAGTAAAAATACCCCAATTTAAAAAATTACATAGACCAACTCAAAGATTATAAAATTGAATGAGAAATTCTATTACATACTATTTTGGTTTACATGGCTATGTTTTGTATTGGGTGTAACATTAAGTTATTAGATTGTATAGTTGGAAAAAACTATTAGAAATTATTTGTTTGTTTTTGTCTGTATCAAAAGCATTCTTGAAATTATACTTCAAATTTTTTGAAACCTTAATGACCAGAATTGAGGAAATTTGCCATTTAAAAATTTTAAAGCTAGCACAAATCCCAGTTCTGCTACTAATAACTTGTGTGACTTTAGACAAGTACATAACATTTATGAAGCTCAGTTTCCTCTTCTCTAAAATGGGGATAATTCTAATGACCAAACAGTACAGGTTGACAGAATATCAGTGGCTTTGATATACTGCATTTTTCTGTGTATAAGACATCCTCCACTTTTCCAACTCAAAATGAAGACATCAATATTTTAAACATTTTGCTGTTTTTCCTCTTAAGACCTTCATTTTTGGCATCTTAAGGAGTTGTTCTTCCTGTTTTCTCTACTGTCTGATCATACACTCAGTGGGAAGAGATCCAAATTGTCTCTCTGCCACTCTATTTCTATGCTCTTTTGCATAGCTGATTACATTCAGTTTGAATTTTGCAGACTAAAATAATCACTGGTATTTATTGTTTTATTTTTTGACATCTTTATGGACTCAGAATGCTTTGGTCCCTGTTGCATCTGTGCACTCTCCACCTCCACCTCCAATTAGGGCATCAGCTGATGTCAGTAACAATAAGGCTCATGACTGAAGGAAGTCTGTTTGACAAGGTATGGGTAGCTATGCAACTGCCCCCTTCCTTCTCCGCTGACTTTTGTGTATAAGGCACCCCTCAATTTTCAGTCTCATGATTTTAGAAAAAAAAAGCATCTTTTTAAAAAAATATATATTTTATTGATTTTTTTACAGAGAGGAAGGGAGAGGGATAGAGAGCTAGAAACATCGATGAGAGAAAAACATCGATCAGCTGCCTCCTGCATACCCCACTAGGGATGTACCCACAACCAAGGTACATGCCCTTGACCAGAATCGAACCTGAGATCCTTCAGTCCGCAGGCCGACGCTCTATCCACTGAGCCAAACTGGTTAGGGCAAAAATAGCATCTTATACATAGAAAAATATAGTAGGTTATGTGTGTGAGAGAGAATGATGAAATGAGAAGGGGTAGGGAGAGGGGGCGTTGAGAAGCTATTCAAAGACTTTGCCCTGGGGGTACTCTAACATTTGGATGTCAGGAAGGCAGGGGGGTAACTAGCAAAGGAAATTGAAAAGGATTAGCCCCTAGGGTAGGAGGAAACCAGGAGAGTGTGGTGTTTGGAAGCCAAGTTTGGTTGTGATTAATCAAATTAAATGCTGCTGCCAAATACATTAAGATTTACACCTATCATTGGATTTAACCATACAGTAGTGACCAGTGATGTTTTAAAAAACTAATGTTCTATTTTTCAATTACAGTTGACATACAATATTATATTAGTTTCAGATGTATAACCTAGCAATTGATATTTATATAACTTACAAAGTTATCACCCCAATAAATCAGTACCCATCTGACACCATACATAGTTATTACAGTACTAGAAGCCTGGTGCAGGAAAGTTATTGCACTTGGGGGGTGGGGGTCCCTCAGCCCAACCTGCACCCTCTCGCAGACTGGTACCCCTCGGAGGATGTCCAACTGATGGCTTAGGCCCACTCCCTGGGGTATTGGGCCTAAGCTGGAAGTCAGACATTCTTCTGACAGCCCAGGAGCCCTCGGAGGATATCTGACTAATGGCTTAGGCCTGCTCCTAGGAGGAACCATCCTTAGTGCCACCACTGCTGCTGCACTGGCTATCTGTGAGCCGGCTTCTGGCGGAGTGGCACTTCCCCTGTGGAAGCTCATTGACCACCAGGGGGCAGCTCCTGCATTGAGCATCTGCCCCCTGGTGGTCAGTGCATGTCATAGTGACCAGTCATTCCCAGTTGTTCTGTCGTTAGGGTCAATTTGCGTATTACCCTTTTATTATATAGAATTATTGATTATATTCCCTATGCTGACTTTACATCCCCATGATTATTAGGTAACTACCAATTTGTACTTCTTAATTCCTTCACTTTTTTTACCCATCTCCCCAGCTTTCCCCCTCTGACAACCATAAGTTCTCTTTCTGTGTCTTTGAGTCTGTTTCAATTTTGTTTGTTTATTTTTTTCCTTAGGTTCCACATATCAGTGAAATCATGGTATTTGTCTTTCTCTGACTAACTTATTTCATTGAGATTGAGCATAATACCCTCTAGGGCAGTGGTTCTCAACCTTGGCTGCACATTAGAATCACCTGGGAATCTTTTTAAAATCCTGATTTCTGGGCCTCATCCTCCAGAAATTCTGTTTCTTTGTTATGGGGTGGGGCCACAACATTAGTAACAAAGAAACAGAACTTCCGGAGGGTGAGGCCCAGAAATCAGGATTTTAAAAAGATTCCCAGGTGATTCTAATGTGCAGCCAAGGTTGAGAACCACTGCTCTAGGGCAAGCACATCAAACTTGAGGCATGTGGCTCACTGGCCTGGAGTTTGACATGGTTGCTCTAGGGTATTTCATTCATCCCATCACAAATGGTTAGATTTCATTTTTTCTTTCTTTTTTAAAATTTATTTTATTATTATTATTTATTTTTTGTTAATCCTCACCTGAGGATATTTTCCCATTGATTTTTAGGAAGAGTGGAAAAAAGAGGGCAAGACAGAGAGAAACATTGATGTGAGAGACACACATTGACTGGTTGCCTCCTGCATAAGCCCTTGACCAGAATTGGACCTGGGACCCTTTGGTCTGTAGGCTGATGCCCTATCCACTGAGCCACACTGCTAGGGCTAGATTTCATTTTTTATGGCTGAGTAATATTCCATTGTATATATGTACCACAGCCTTTTTATCCACTTTTCTGTTGATGAGTACTTGGGTTGCTTCTATAGCTTGGCTGTTGTAAATAATACTACAGTGAACACAGGGGTGCATATATTCTTTTTTAAAAATATATTTTTACTAGGGGCCCAGTGCACAAAAATTTGTGCACTCGGGGGGCAGGGGTCCCTCAGCCCGACCTGTTGCCCTCTCGCAGTCTGGGACCCCTTGGAGGATGTCCACCTGCTGGCGTGCCTGGTCAGCCTGAGTGAGGGGCTGAGGGCCGTTTTCAGGCTTGCCCACATCCCCTTCAGGGTTCGGGTCCCTACTGGGGTGCCTGGGCAGCCTAGGTGAGAGGCTGAGGGCCATTTTCAGGCTGCCCACAGCTCCCATTGGTGGGTGTGGCTTGGCTGGTGGGTGTGGCTTATGTGTCTCAGAGTGATGGTTAATTTGCATCTTACTCTTTTATTAGAGTAGATTGATTTCAGAGAAGAAGGGAAAGGGAAAGAGAGAGATAGAAATATCAATGATGAGAGAGAATCATTGATCGGCTGCCTCCTGCACGTCCCCTACTGGGGATCAAGCCCAGGCATGTGCCCTGACCAGAATCGAACCCAGGACCCTTTAGTCCACAGGCCGATGCTCTTTCCATTGAGCCAAACCAGCAAGGGCTCTGTATTCTTGAATTAGTGTTTCAGGTTTCTTTGGATATATATTCCCAGAAGAGGAATCACTGGGTCATAAGGCAGTTCTCTTTTTAATTTTTAAAGATAGCTCCATACTGCTTTCCACAGTGGCTGCACCAGTCTGCATTCTCACCAACAGTGCACAAGGGTTCCTTTTTCTCCACATACTTGCCAACACTTACTGCTTGTTGATTTATTGATGATAGCCAGTCTATCAGGTATTTTCTGGTCCTTTGCCTATTTTTAAACTATATATATATTGGTGTTGAGTATTATGAGTTTTTTATAAATTTTGGATATTAGCCCCTGATTCATAGGTTGATGCTCAACCACTAAGGCATGCTTGCTGGGCATTAAAAAAATCAACAAACCACAGTCCTGGTCAGTTTGGCTCAGTGGATGGAGCATCGGCCTGCAGACTGAAGGGTTCTGGGTTCAATTCTGGTCAAGGGCACATGCCCAGGATCCTCTGGGGTGGTTGTGTGGGAGGCAGCCAACCAATGATTCTCTCTCATTGATGTTACTATCCCTCTCTCCTTTTTCCTTAGTCTCTAAAATCAATAAAAATAAATTAAAATAAACAAACAAACCACAAAACAACGTATTTTTAAAAATACATTTTATTGATTTTTTTACAGAGAGGAAGGGAGAGAGAAAGAGAGTTAGAAACATCAATGAGAGAGAAACATCAATCAGCTGCTTCCTGCACACTCCCCACTGAGGATGTGCCTGCAACCAAGGTACATGCCCTTGACCGGAATCAAACCTGGGAACTTTTATTCCACAGGCCGACGCTCTACCCATTGAGCCAAGCTGGTCAGGGCAAAACAAGTTATTTTTAATATTAATCCTCACTGGAGGATACTTTTCCATTAATTTTTAGAGAGTGTAGAAGGGAGGGAGAGAGACAGCGAGACAGAAACATTGATGGGAGAGAGACACATCGATTGGTTACCTCCCACCCCAACTGGAGCCAGGGATCAAGAAATGTATCCTGGACTGGAATGGAACCCGGGACCCTTTAGCCCACAGGCTGAAGCTCCCACTGAGCCACACCAGCTAGGGCCATCTCATCCTTTTCATCTCAACCACTTTCCTCTTTATCTTTATAAATCTGCCTTCACCAAGTTCCTTGGGCTTCATCTATGCCCCTCTGTGGGCCTGGGTCTGTGTGTATCCTGCCTGAGCTTTCCAGTGCTCACATGCCAGAGCATTTAAAGAAATGCTGAGATCAGGAGGTAGGAGTCAGGGGAGACAGGCTGCAGGGCGTGAAAGAAGTAACCTGAAAGTGGATGAATAGTTTTCCAGGGCAGGGTACTCTCACCCTGACTCCGAGGTGCAGGCTCCCAGAGCAAGGCCCAGCTGAAATGCTCCAGCCGCTGCACCCCACTTTCACCACTGGTAAACAGCTTTTGGATATTTATTCACCACCTTTCATTGAGTCATTCGGCTGGGGATTGGTACTGGTGGATGTAAGGACAGGAACAAGGCCTTTCTTTTTCTTTGCTGTGGCTTTGCATGGCTTATGAGAAGGAACTGGTAGTTAAACCCCAAGATTGTTAGCTCCTCTGATTCAAACAGCCCCTCTGTTCAAACTGCAAGACAAGTTACTCTAATGGCTACGTTCTTGCATACCCCTCCTCCCTGCTGTTTTCAGAACTCTGGGATAATTAGTAGACGGTTCCCTTCTCCCCTCTACTTCAAACAAGCCTCTTTTGAACTCTTCATAACTTTTGCTCTAAGCGTGTTTTGGAGGCTTGGGGGAAATACTGACAAGACACCTCCCTCGGACATCTGCCCAACTGTCTCCTGGAAAGCAAACAAACCAGCTTTTCAAGACAGCCCCTGGTATCTGCTCACCTTCAGCCCCAAATCCTCCTTCCGTCCAAGTCACCTAACAACAGCAGCCACTACCCTTTAAAAATGGAAGCTGCTTTTTGTTCCTGCCCTGTATCGACTAGTGACACACCAGCCCTTTCCTCTCTTGGAAAGTAAAATAAATTTCCTCTCTGCATCTCTTCTTTTAGTTGTGAATTCTTTCACAGCCCGCATCATTGGCCAAACTCTAACAGTGGAGAAAGAAAATTGAAAACAAAATCTCTTTACACAGAAAACCTCTCCATAAACATAGAAGACAGTTTTATTACTGAATAAGCGTTTGACCAAAATGTGATGTGCATCCCAGGGCGTCAGCTAAAGAATGTAAAGACACCTCACCCTTTGGTATAACCAGGCAGATACAACCTGTCAACCCGTGTTGCCAGGACAAAAATAACTGTTCCTCAGGAAAAGAGGATGTGGGGGCACCATGTCTCACACATAGTTCATCCTAAACTCACTTGGAAATGTGGTGACCACCTGTGTTTGCTAGTTGCAATTATCTAGAAGCATGAAAATTTCAAACACCCGTGACAGGCTGACTGGAGCCAGACGCCCACTTTAAGCCCTCACAGCCCTGTCTTCCTGGCGTTTACATTTAGAGATGGCTCTGGGAGCTCTGAGAAAGGCATTCCTGGATTGTAAAGCTGATAGCAGGCTTGTTTAACTTTTAAAAATATTTACATACATTAAAAAAAACACACCCAAAGAATTCATAAGCTTTCTAAAGGAAATGCTCTAAGAGAAGGTATGACGGGGATCTCTCCTGTTTGACACCAGAGAAGATTCAACTTTACTTTTTAAGGTTTGTATTTACCCTTACAGTATTTATTGAGTACACAAAAGGAAGCTAGGTAGACAGGGACAGGGACCTGTTCAGGTCCTCTGCCCATCTGTGTTGTCACAAATGGGAGGAGAAAAGAGAGACAATCCCAAAGACGTTGCTAAGGCAAAATTATTTGAAAGGACCAATCAAGAGCTAGCAAGGCTGTATCTACCCCCTAGATTAGAAAGCGAGCGCTTCCTCTCTCTCTTCTCTCTCCCTGCTCACTAGGTTCCTGGCTCCTGTGGCCACGTGGCATATGGGCATGTGGGACTCTACACATGGACTAACAGGCTTTAATCACATGGATGCTGAAGGATACCCAGCTACAACATGGAACAGAAGCTGTGACACTGGTCTGAACCCCTGCTGCACCTTTTCCAGGACCGGCTTCTCAATAAACTTTGGTTCTGCTAATTGTTTTTGTCTGGGACTTCAATCTTCGATTTCACAGGACAGCGAACTCAAAATCAAACCCCACATTTCGGCTTCATTATGATAAAAAACTTGCTGAATGTAGCGCAAAGCTCATTTCTGTTCATTTGATCTCGCTAGACATAGGAGAAGAGCTTGTTATCAACCTTCAAAAAAGTACTTTGATTTTGAAGATTAAACTTTTTCCTTAAGGTCACTCATTAATTTCTTCAGTCATTGTTACCTGAGCCCTTTTTTCTTCTTGGCTTATACACTATTCCACAAATGAGGATGTTTTCAGGCATGTTTAGCCAACTACCGTGGAGAAAGTTCTTTGCCTTAAATTCTCTTGGATTCCGAATGACAATGACTGAGCTAATGCTGTTGTGCCTGTTAGGTCGGAGGGGAGTCTAAGGCTGCCACATGCCTCCAAGAGACAGATGGTGTTACAGATATCAGGCCTTCCCTAAAATTCCTCACAGGTCAGCCACCAGACAGATGGCGACAACCTGGAAGCTGTGAAGGCCCCCCTCCCTACCCCCACCCCCGTGGGGGAACTCCCACAGCCTTCCTGGAAACCTGAAGACCCTGTGGCTGCCACAAGAATGCCCACAACTCATGCTCCCCGCCCCTCACTGAACAGCTGTATAAAAAACACCCCGAACTCCCTCTCAGTGCCCCGGGGCCTCTGGACTTCACCAGGAGAGCGCAGAATAAATTCCCTTCCTTCAATCTTCCTGATTCTCTGACTCAGTTTCCTCCTGCGCTGAGAACCTCACCATGCTCACTGTGCTGGGCTCTAGGAATAACTGGTGAACACAGCAGGCATGAGCCTTCGCCCCTAGAGCTTATCCTCTGGCCAGGAATTAGACATTTAACACACAGTGACCAATGCTGTGAGTACTGCTTGGGAAGTACAGGTGCTGGGGAACAGCATGGTGAATAAAGGGCCCCACCCTTGCCTAGGGCTGTCAGAGGTCAGATGACGTAGGACCTCTAAGGCATAGTAAGGATTAGGCATAGTAAGGATTTGGGATTAAATTTTCAGTGTCTGGGCCTATCCCTAGAGGTTTAGATCCTCTGGTTTTGGTGCAACTCAAGAGCCAATATTTTAACTAGCTCCTCTGTAGGACCCTGGTATAGTTAAGTCTCAATACTTCCCTTCAAGACATTCTGGGTTTTATAGCCTTTGAAGGATTTATGAAGACAGAGATTGATATAATTGGATTTGAATGAATTGGTGGAGGGAGGGGACAAGGGCAGTTGGATGGCTATTGCTGTAATTAAAGAAGGAATTCTCGGTAGCTTGAGAAGTGGACAGTCTTGGGATATTTAGGAGATAGAATAGGGTTTTGTGATTATTTTTTAAAATATATTTTTTTATTTATTTCAGAGAGGGAGAGAGAGATAGAAACATCAATGATGAGGGAGAATCATTGATTGGTTGCCTCCTGAACACCTCCTACTGGGGATTGAACCCGCAACCCAGGCATGTGCCCTTGACCAGAATAGAACTCAGGACATTTTATTCTGCTCTATCTATCCACTGAGTGAGTTTTTTGATCATTTAAATGTGAAAGGGGATGCTAAAGGAGAGGGAGGTATGGAGGCTGACGCTCAAGTTTCAAATTTTAGTAACAAGCACATTGACATTGAAGGCTAGGACACAGAGAGCCTGCGGAGATGGCTAGTATGCAGTTAGATACAGCAATTTGAAGCTCAGGGGCTCCGGGGCTGGTCTGTACCTGCGATGGGCAGTTGCGAGTGGTCAGCTGATAGACAGTAATTGGAAGGGAGTGGCTGAGATCACCCAGAGGAAGGTCAGAGATGAGGAGGGGAAGGTCTGGAACAAAGCACGGACTATGTCAGACTACATTTTGGTATGAATAGGAGCCAGCAGTAAAAACCGAAAAGAAATGGCCAGGGAGGAGGGAGGAAAACTGGGAGAGTTTTCTCATGGACATATCTATAGAGAGTAGCTCCTGGTGATTCTCTGTATTTGTAATTTAGCTAAAGCAAGTTAAGAACATTTCAGTCGGATTCTCGGTCACATGATCTGGAGGGTGGATATTCTTAGTGCCACATGCAATGGTTTCATCCCAGGCATTAATCACACTCACATTGAGATCTTAAAATATCTCCTTCAGCACAAGCCAGTTAATACAGCCAGGACAGTCACCGAGTCTCTCCTTCCACATGCACATGGTTAATGTTTTCCATTTCACCTTGGGTCTGGCCTTTTAAGGGCAGACATTCATGGCTCTTTGGCCCTCTGAATGAAAACATAGATAGGAAGGTTTCTGAAGTGCTGTCCGAGGGTGACGATCATGACTCCATTGTTTGTGCTACTGGTCATATCTTTCCTTGGGCGATATATTTATCTTTCACTGGGAAATGCTGTACAGTGAGATGTGGGAGTCCATGCCTTTTC
Source organism: Murina feae (assembly GCA_004026665.1). Taxonomy (NCBI): domain Eukaryota; kingdom Metazoa; phylum Chordata; class Mammalia; order Chiroptera; family Vespertilionidae; genus Murina; species Murina feae. The sequence goes on from PVJC01027629.1 coordinate 22,149, forward strand.
TACTGAGTGTGATTTTCACCCCCTGCGTTTAGAAGTATGTGTATTTTTTTCTTTTCTTTTTTATAAGTCTGCCTGACCCAAAACTCTTGACTGGGGGGGTCAACAAATGTGGCCTGCTGCCTGTTTTTGTGCAGCCCACTGGCCAGGAATGATTTTTGCATTTTTAAACGGTTGCATTTTAAAGGATTACCTACATACCTTGATTTTACCTCTTGGCCCAAGATGTTTACTGTGTAGCCTTTTATGAAAAAATTTTGCAATTCCTGTTCTTGACTCCTTAGCTACATGAGAGTGAAAAGAAACCTTTTAACCACATGGGAAAGTCAGCCAGGACAGTGCTTCTCAAATGTGAGCATGGTTGGAATTCCCGGAGGGCATGCTCCAATGGAAAGGGCCGGCCCGGGCCAATGTCTGCAGTGGGTCCAGAGAAGTGGTATTTAGGTTTTTTTTTAATTTTAATTTTTGAGGTATATTTGACATATAATATGTCATAATATCATTTTAGTTTTATATTTGTCCTAGAGGCCCAGTGCACAAAAATTTGTGCACTCGGGTGTGTCCCTCAGCCCGGCCTGTGCCTCTTACAGTCTGAGATGCTTCGGGGGGGTGTCCACCCACTGGCATGCCTGGCCAGCCTGGGTGAGGGGCTGATGGCTGTTTGCAGCGAGGCTGGCTGGAATTTAACTTCTAAAGTTGAAACTTTGTTGCTTTAACCAGAGACCAGCTCAGGTTGCCCCTGACAATCCAGGCTCCCAGTGCTTCCTTGAGCCCAAGGCTGGAAGCAGGTCTCTGGGGTTTATTTATCTTCTATAATTGAAACTTTGTTGTGGAAACTTTGTTGCCACAGCCGGCCTAGGAAAACAGGAACCTTAGCTTCCTGCATCACTGGGGTAAGCCTCCTGCTTGTTCCAGGTCCGTGGCTGCCAGCCAACATCTTGGCTGGGTTAATTTGCATATAGTCGCTTTGATTGGCTGATGGGTGTGACTTGGCTGGTGGGCATGGCTTAGGTGTAAAGGAGTGAGGGTCAATTTGCATATTACTCTTTTATTAGATTAGATATATTGTGAAATGCTTACACAACAAGTCTAGCTAACATCTGTCCCTGTACATAGTGACACATTTGTTTTCTTATGATGGGGACTTTTAGGCTCTACTTTCTTAGCAACTTTAAATATGCAACATAATATTTTTAACTGTAGTCATGCTGTACATTACATCCCCATGACTTATTTATTTTATAACTGGAAGTTTGTGCTTTTTGACTCCCTTCACCCATTTTATTGTGGCAATCACCCATTTGTCTCTGTACCTGTGAGCTCTTTTTTCCTTTCCTTTTTTTTTTTTTTTTTTTAAGATTCCACATATGAGATCACACAGTATTCGTCTTTGTCTGACTTATTTTCACTTGGCATAAGGCCCTCAAGGTCCATCTGTGTTGTCACAAATGGCAAAATTTCATTCTTTTTATGGCTGAATAATATTCCATTTGTGTGTGTGTGTGCATGTGCGTGCACACATGTGTATGTATTACATTTTCTTTATCCATTCATCCACTGATGGACACTTAGTGGTTTCCATGTCTTGGCTATCTATATAATAAAAGCCTAAGCGACTGTTAAGGTGGAACAATTGGAATGACTGATCACCACAAGGGGAGGGAGCACCACTCAGCCAGAAGCCGGGCTCACAGCTGACGAGTGCAGGGGTGGTGGTGGGAGCCTCTCTGCAGCAGCACTAAGGAGAAGCGAGCAAGCAGGTGGGAGGTAAAGAGGGAGAGATCCCAGACTGTGAGGACTGTGAGGAGAAAGAAAATTAATACCTGGGTGTATTAGAGGGAAACTACAGAAAAAATAAGAACAAACGTAGAGAACATCTTAAAAGTAGTCAGAAGAAAACCAGCAGTCAGACATCCCCTAAGGGGTCCCAGACTGGGAGAGGACACAGGTCAGGCTGTGGGATGCTCCCTCCCACCCCCGCATCCAGCGCATGAATTTCATGCACTGGGCCTCTAGTTTTAAATAATGATGCAATAAATATGGGGATGCACATATTCTCTCAAATTAGTATTTTGCTTTTTCATATAAATGCCCCAGAGTGAAATTGCTAAGTCATAAGGTAGTTCCATTTTTTTTTTTTTTTGAGGAACCTCCATATTGTATTCCACTGTAGTGGCACCAACTTATATTCCCACCAACAAGGGCTTTCTTTCCTCTACATCTTCTACAACACTTAATTTTAAAAATCCTCACCCAAGGATATGTTCTTAGATTTTAGAGACAGAGAAACACAGAAGGACACAGAGAGAGAAACATCAATGTGTAGTTGCCTCCTGTACCTACCCTGACTGGGAATCGGATCCATGACTCGTAGGAGCATGGAATGGCAGTCCAACCAACTGAGACACACCAGCGAGAGCAGTTTTTGTTTTTTGATAACAGTCATTGTAACAGATGTGAGGTGACATCTCATTACTTTGGCTTTCTCTGATGGTTAGTGATGTTGAGCATCATTTTTCATGTTTGTTGGCATCTACATAACTTCTTTGGAAAAATGTCTGTTCAGGTCCTCTGCCCATTTTTTAATTGGGCTGTTTGGTTTTTTCCTATTGAATTGTATAAGTTCTTTATATAAATATTTTACATTTTAGCCCCTTGTCATAAGTATGTGTTTCTTTTTTTTTTAGATGTCATATTTTTTTTTTAAATTATATTTCCAAGGCCTGTTTGCAAAAATGGTCCTGAAACAATGGCATCTCAGCACCAATGAGCATTCTGTAACCCAGATCTTGGTTTCTAAGTACCGCACCCCACCACCAGAAGGAACTGTGGTTGGGCCTGACAGAAGCCCAACTCCACATCTCAGTCAGTAAGAAGCACCTGTGTCTGAAAGCTGGGAACCTGAGGGACTCAGAGATCAGTGTCAAAAGACACAAGATCTTCACTGGTCAAATAGGCAGCAACTTAAGCTAAAAATAAGCCCCCCGAACCAAAAGCCCAAAACACCAACCCCTGAACTTTCCTGGGATGCACTATGTTAAAAGCAATGGAATCCACAGTGACAGACCCCTGCTGACCTTACATGCCACAGTGGGTGACTATGACGACTGCTGAGGTAGCTTCCTCCAAGATGGGTTTCCTGTGAGAAATACCTCCTGATCCTCATGCCCGCTGGGTGTGGCTGGCGTCATTGGCTCCATATCTGAACCAAAGCCTCGTGGGCTCTACCTGCCTTTGTGGGGACTGTTAACAGTGGCAGTGTGGGCTAGATGCTGACACCCCTCGCCCCGGGGCTGGCCCACTGCCTGCCTCAAGTCTCCAGCTGTGCTGCTCTGGTGAATCCAGGGGAGCCTGGGGTGGATTTGGTTGACCTCAGTTCACAGTGTCTACGATTAATTGGCACTTAGGGACAGAATTGTGGGATTGGCCGTAGTTGTCTCAGCCTGGACAGAGTTGAGGGCGTTGCTGGGCCCCTGGGTGTATCTGGTTGTGTCTCAAGCAGGCACTGGCCCCATCTAAGGGGGCTCGGGACAGAAGAAGTGCATGTTTCTTAAGTAATCCAGGTCCATGATAATAAAAAGCAAACCACAAAGCTATTGCTTACGGTAAATGGGTGACTGTAGTAGCCCATAGTTATGCCACATCTGCCCCTTTTGGGGCACGATCTCCTCTCCTCCTTCCAGGGAAAGTTCAGGCTGTCAGCTTGCCCAGCCTAGTGCCCTGCCTCCACCACGTGGGCTCTGGACCCAGGACTCTGTCCCCAGGTCCAGTGATGGTTGAGGGATGGGCACGGGGCTAACGCAGATTCCTCTTGGGATAGGCACGTGGGTGTTCGGGATGCCTTTTGCTCTGTGGTTGTTGAGCTGGAAGAAAGCAAATCTGGGTCCCTGGGCAGCCTCCTTTCCTGCTGCTGGCCAAGGGCTGCCCTGCAGGAGGAAGCTGCCACAGCCAGATGTGAAGCTGAGATGGAGACAGATGAGCCTGGTGACACATCATGTGTGGGGTTCCTGGCTTTCATTTTGAATCCCGTACTTGCCAGTTATGTGATAACAGCCCTTCTCACTTAGGCTGATTGGACATGGACTTTTGTCCTTAGCAACTGAAGGAGTCTTAACTGACCCAGTGACTTGGTGGTTAAAGTATTCACTCTAATGTTCTGGGAGACATTTATTAAACATCCTTTCTGGGCCTGAAGCCTACTACTCTATCGCCTTATACTTACCAAGACAAAAACAGGATCATCAAGTTGTGGCATTTTAATGTTAAGCAGCTTAGGAACAGTAAGCTTTCTTTCAGAAAAATAAATGACATTTAGTAGAGAATACACAATATTTACTAGATTCCTTAAGAAATCTTTTTCTAGAAATGATGCTTGCTATTTTAGTGTTCAATTAGAGAACAGACAGGGACTCTGCCCACTGAACTCCCCCCAAACAAGATTCTAGAGATATGATTGGATTCACCAAGGACCATTTATTTCTATCCCAAGGGATGAGAAAGTGGAGTCAGAACTCACATCCTGTTGTGCAGTGTGTGTCTTAACCCTTGACGCCAAGTGAGTGCTTAGCGTAGTGTGGAGTGAGCTGAAGGTGTCGCTGTGGCAGACAGCTGAAACCATATGTAATGTTGGAATATAGCTTAATGTTGCTTTGGGCAAGAGAGAAGAGAGACCTTTGATTTGTGTCCTGAAATGTCCATCTTATTGCTTAATAAATTTTAAAGTAAGTCCAGCACTGAAAAAGAACTCACTCCTGAATGTATCATAGGATTGTACACTTAAAACCTACATAATTTCATTAACCAAAGTCTCCCCAATATGTTTAATAAAAAAATAAATTCAAAAAGAAAAGCTTGAATTTTAAAATTTAGAAGAAAAGTATTTTTAAAACTTTTGAGGAGCAGTAATCCCATTGGTGCAGGATCTCCCAGGAAGTGAGTTTTTCCTTCAAGTGGTCATTGATGCACTTAACTCAAGCTGTTTGCAAATGTCTGAACTCTGTCTTCATTCCAAACTACTGGGAGCTGAGGGCTCATCTCAGCCTTGCGTTTTCCTTCCACCTTTTCACCCTCTGCTAAAACAAACAGCCCTCATGGGCAGCCTGTAGCACCACCTTTAGTCACAGCCCTCCCACCCTATGGTGCTCTGGAGGAGTGTAGCACAGGTTCTGTGTTGGGATCCATGCACAGGCAGTGGGAAGACGCATTAAAGAATCGCTCAAGCCCATCCTCATAGCTCAGTGATTAAGTGTCAACCTATGAACCAGGAGGTCAGGGTTCGATTTCCAGTTAGGGCGTATGCCTGGGTTGTGGACTCGATCCCCAGTTTGGGCTGTGCAGGAGGCGGCTGATCAATGATTCTTTCTTATCATTGATGTTTCTATCGCTCTCTCTCTCCCTTCCTCTCTGAAATCAATAAAAATATATATATTTTTTTTTACAAAAGAATTGCTCTATTTGTGCTCCTTACCAAGGGGTGGTTTATAAGCCTGCTCCTTCCTCACCCACTTATCAAGGGCTGACACTAGGTTCAGGGACATAGAGATGAAAAACAATACCTTCTGCTCTTGAGTGGCCCACAGCCTAGAGTAAATCTAAGTATGGAAGACAATAGTGTAAAGGCTCATCACCCCTGTTCCTGAGATTCGGGAGTTTAGGAATGCAGTGTTTAGCTCTGGGACAGGCCATTAACCACCCTGGGGCACTCAAGGCACGAGCCTAGTCAAAACTGTGATTAACAAACCAGAGTTAAACAAAGTAGAGCTACCTGTGAAGTCTAGATGTTAACTAAGTACTCTTGAAAGGATTTTGGAAAATAACTCTCAGGAAATCTCCTTTCAAACAAAAGAATCCACCCATGCTTGTTTAGTTGGGATTTCGGAGCATTTTCCCTTAGGTTTAGTTGTATTTTGAA
>PVJC01027630.1:0-23125 GCA_004026665.1 Murina feae
TGCCACTTCCAACTGCCATAGGCAGGCAGTTGCAACAGAACCCTTTGGTTTGCTCTAGTTCCGTGGCTATTAATTGCATACAGCCGCTCTGATTGGCTGTTGGCCTCCATCTTGGCTGGGTTAATTTGCATACAGCCACTCTGATTGGCTGGTGGTAACGGTCACATTTGCATGTTTCTCTTTTATTACAGAAGATTCTTTTTTTTTTCTTTTTCTTTTTTTAATATATATTTTATTGATTTTTCACAGAAAGGGAGAGAGATAGAGTCAGAAACATCGACGAGAGAGAAACATCGATCAGCTGCCTCCTGCACACTTCCCACTGGGGGTGTGCCTGCAAACAAGGCACATGCCCCTGACCGGGATCGAACCTGGGACCCTTGAGTCCGCAGGCCGACGCTCTATCCACTGAGCCAAACCGGTCAGGGCTACATATTCTTTTTTGGTGTTTCAGAGGTACTTTAGAATATCCAATGGCTTATATTTTTCATGACAAAGGAATATACATTATTTCTACATTCTGGGAGCATTAAATTGTTTGGGAAACAAAAATTTCATACATAAAGAAATTAGACCTAGAATGTACTTGGCCCAAATGATTATTAATAAGAGGCTTTTCAGTTGCCTTTAAAAAAAAAATGGAAAGGAACCTGGCTGGTGTGGCTCAGTAGTTGAGCATTGACCTGTGAATCAGGAGGTCATGGTTTGATTCCCTATTGGGTCACATGTCATGGTTGCAGGGTCGATCCCCAGTGTGGGGCATGAAGGAAGCAGCTGATCAGTGATTCTCTCTTATCATTGATGTTTCTATCTTCTATCTCCTTCTTCCTTCCTCTCTGAAGCCAGTAAATATATTTTTAAAATAAGAGGCCAAAATTATATGTTAAAAATTATTAGTATTGCCCTGGCTGGTTTGCTCAGTGGTAAGAGTGTCAGCCCACAGACCAAATTGTTGTGTGTTCGATTTCTGGGCAAGGGCACGTACCTTGCTTATAGTTTTGATACCCAACCCCAGTTGGGCACATGTGGGAGGCTACCAATTGATGTGTCTCTCTCACATTGATGTTTCTCACTCTCTCTTTCTCCTCTTATTCTCCTTCCACCCTTCCATTCTGTTTGAAAATCAGTGGAAAAAAATATTCTTAGGTGAGGAATTAAAAAAAATAAGTGTTGCCCAGCCAGTGTTACTCAGTGGTTGAGCATCTACCTAGGAACCAAGAGATCGCCTGTTTAATTCCCGGTCAGGGTACCTTCCCAGCTTGTGGGCTTGATCCCTGGTAGGACTTGCAGGAGGCAGCCGATCAGCCAATCAGTGATGTTCCTCTCTCATTGATGTTTCTATCTTTCTATCACTCTCACTTCCTGTCTCTCTAAAAATCAATAAAAACATATTTTTATAAAATTATTAGTGATATAATCTAAATCCATCACTTTTTCAGAGAAAGGAAACATTAGTGGGGCTAGATTGTTAAATGAGAGGAGGCTGTAGAACTGAGGGTGTGTAAGTAGAAATTTGGTGACTATTGGAAACAACACAGGTGACCAACACTTTATCACAGCATCATACACACTGTAGGCATTTGAATAAACACTTGTTTTATTTGGGCTTCTGTTTACTGAGTGTTTACATTATGCTGGATACTAGAACAAGACTGTACTGTATTCACAAGGAGAAAGACAGGGATAACCCAGCTAGTGAGTCTTGGCTATTTTAATTTCAGGCCTGGAGGTTTTAACCCTTGAACACTTTTCTCTGTCCTCACAACTCATGTGGAGACATTTCACTTTATTTATGTGGCAATGGCATTTGTGAAGATGCATCAGAATCTCACAGAAACATGAAGCTGCTACAGAAGTTGAAGGTGGTGTTGTGCCACTGTTTATATAGCCTTGTGTTTGGTGCCCTGTGAGCCATCCACATACGTAACCTAAGGGCAGCCCTGCACAGTTTTATCCCAAGCCATGAGCTCAGTTAGCTTCCTGCACCTCGCCCAAAGGCACACAGCTTAGGGAAGGCAACCTGGGCTGGAAACGTCCTTCTCGTCCAGAAGTTCATGTACTGTGCTGTCTCCATGTAGTTCTAGAGATTGGGCATACCTTAACTGGTTTAAGGCATTTCTGTCCATTTGTTTACTTATTTAATCTCTTCTAGGAGTTCAAAAATTCCCTATTTGTAGTTTCTGATTGTTCATACAATAGGCAGACGGCTGTTTCTGAGATTTATTTCTCCAATTTTGATTAGTCTCATAGATTTCATCCTGTTACCTTTGTATTTACTTCCCTGTTCTCAGTTTCATTCAGACTTTACATTTTAACACAAAAAAAATGAACTTTGCCTTTTTGTAAAGAAACAGACAGATTATTCCCTCCCTTCCTTCCTTCCTTCCTTCCTTCCTTCCTTCCTTCCTTCCTTCCTTCCTTCCTTCCTTCCTTCCTTTTATTTTCAAGCCTCACCTGAGGATATTTCTCCCATTGATTTAAGAGATAGAGTGGAGGGGAGGAAGGGAGAGCAGGCGTCCTCAAACTGCGGCCCGCAGGCCACATGCGGATGTTTTTGCCGCCTTGTTGCCTTGTTTTTTTACTTCAAAATAAGATATGTGCAGTGTGCATAGGAATTTGTTGATACTTTTTTTTAAACTATAGTCCAGCCCTCCAACAGTCTGAGGGACAGTGAACTGACCCCGTTTAAAAAGTTTGAGGACCCCTGGGAGAGAGGAACATCTATGTGAGAATGACACATGGATTGGTTGCCTCCTGCACGTGTCCTAGCCAGGGAACCAAACCTGCATCCCAGGTTTATGCCCTTGACTGGGGATTGAGCCCATGACCCTTCAGTGATCAGGCTGATGCCCTACCCACTTAGACATACCGGCAAGGGCGACAGATTGTTTCCTACTCTTGTTCTTGTGTTGTCTTTCAAAGATGAAAAATAGAGGCCAAATACATTAAACATGAAGCAGATTAAGAACAGTTACCAGGGAATCGAGGATTCTTTTAGAGTTACCAGACTTTATTGTGAGTTCCATAATTGTATAATCAGTGCTTGTTCTTCAATCAGAGAATAAGATGGACTAGGGATGGTAAGCACAAGCTGTCATGGACCAGGAGTGGCAGTGGTCTCCATGACCTCGCTGGTTAGGGAATTAGCAGAAGGCAAAATGACTGCTTGTAGTGATCTCTCCTAGGAAATGGAGCCCGTGAATGAGGATGTCCCCTCACATTTAAAGTTTCATTCCTTTAGGATGGTTTTTCTTAGTGCCTTTTTACTTAGGTGGCTAACTATGGAGGTACACTTTACTGGCTAATCTTTTCCACCCCTTTTCTTTTGTCGGGATCAGTGCCAGAACAGATAAAGCCCAGTGTAAGCCAGCCTCAGCCTGCCAACTCTAATAACGGCACTTCCACAGCAACCAGCACTAATAATAATGCCAAACGAGCCACAGCCAACAGTCAGCAGCAGCCGCAGCCGCCACAGCAGCAGCCACAGCAGCCACAGCCACAGCCACAGCAGCCGCAGCCATCACAGGCCTTGCCTCGGTATCCTCGTGAAGTACCACCACGATTCCGCCACCAGGAACATAAGCAGCTTCTAAAGAGGGGTCAGCATTTTCCTGTCATAGCAGCAAACCTGGGATCTGCTGTTAAAGTGTTAAGCAGCCAGTCAGAAAGCAGTGCTTTAACAAACCAACAGCCACAAAATAACGGAGAGGTGCAGAGCAGCAAAAAACAGTCAGGTGAGAGAAGGTGTTTCTTATGGAGACTTCAGCTGTCATCACTAGTGGTGTAGCAGGTTTATGAATTCATGGCTTTGGGGCAATGTATTTGTATTCATTAGCATCTGGGTAGCAAAATAAAGATCTGTACAGGGAGTTATGAATAGGGAGTCTTGAAATATTGCCTGTAAGGTCACTGACCATCCTACTCATGTGATTATAACTAAAATTGAACACTCCCCTTAAGTTATATTCTAAGCAGTTAGACATATTACTGCATTTAATCCTCAGCAACCCTGTAAAGTGTTCTTCTCTCTACTTTTCATTAGAGGAAACTGAGGCACCAAGCCATTAAATAATTTGCCTAGCTTTGTCCATTCCCTTTTGAAAATATTTTGAAGCTTTTATCACAGGCCAGATAGAGAACTGAGAATCAAGGTTCCCACACATTGCAACGCTAGCATATTGGCAATGAATCATGTCTCTGGAGCCAAATGGACTTGGTTTTCATATCCTAGCTCCACCTACATGCTCCATGTATGTGAGTCTCACCTGAGCAGCCCTGTCTACTGTCCCAGGCAGATGTCACTGTCCCTTTCTACGCTCTGTCTGTGTGGCAGGAGCTGCTCTACATATTACGGTATTTGACAGCTAGTAAGGAGCAGAACCTGGACTCAGCAATGTCTGACTCCAAAGCTACGCTCAGAACAGCCATGCTGTGCTTTGGCAACATACTGGCTGTGACGGGTGAGGAGGAAGAAGACAGAAGTGCAGTGTTTCTAGTGTAGGTAATTCGAACAGCACATTGTTATTGGAAAGGATGAGACTTGAATTATCATCCTGAGTTAGTACTCCCTCCCCTCCAGACAGCTATTACCATGTCAGCTTAGCTAGATCATCCAGCTCATTTGAGCCTCTTTTCTATTCTGTCAGTGTAGGCAGTACTATCCAACCTGTAAGATTGCTCTGAGGATTGAATTAAGTGACATGTTAAAGCAAATAGCTTAGTGCCGAACATTTTGGCACTGGTGAATTCTCTCCTCCAAAAGTACAGAGGACCTCCACTTTTCAGAAGAAGAGTCTGCTTTAGATACAGTCCTGATGCTAAACAATTGATAAGTTGGTTTCAAGTTCATCTGGGAAGTCAGATTGGAAGCAGTTTTATTGAGTCATCAGCATAGTAAGAAATGCAGTTAAAACTTTAAGAGAGGTTATTATACAATAAATACTTGAGTACCTACTGCAAGCTAAGCAGTGGTGGTATGGTAATTAAACAGGGAAGTGAGTGGTAAGTTGAGAAAATGATATATGTTAAGTATATCATTTTTCAGTTTGGGAAATGAAAGGACAAAGCTGTTTTTGAAATGTAAACAACTGGAGTGTAAGAGTCTTGTTTCTTAAAAAGGGATATGGTTTAAAAAATCCAGAAGTGTTACCGATGTACGTTCAGATGACAAGAAGCCTAAGATGTGGGCATAGGAAGATGAGTTCAAAAGAGAAGGAAAAGTGTCCCACCTGTTCCAAAAGGACTTGACAAGCACGAACAGTGTTCATGTGGAGGGTGGATGGAAGTGAGGAGGTCCAGCCGCCTGACTGCAGTCTGATTAGTCCCAACAACTAGAGTGCAGATGTTGAGGAAAAGCATTCTGCAGGAGAACCAGATTGATTTGTGCTTTTGTCTCTCTAAACGTTTGTGAATTCCCAGATGTCACACATTTACTCTAAAATTTGTTTGTGGTACTAGGAATGGTTGTAGAAACTTCAGCCACAGAATAGACCACTGGGTATCTGTGAACCAGGGAAGACTTCTTAGACAGTTAACTTTGTCCCAGCTCCTGAAAGGTTAATATACCAATATAGTGACCAACCCTTAATTTAGCCTGCTGGTTGTGAGGAGCAGTGTTGTGGACAAGCATCACCAGCACAAGTAGTGGCCCAGAAACAGGCATTCTGTGTTGTGAACTATATGCAGTTCAGATTTGTGGGGGCCGATCTGTTTTCATTTTTGTCCATTTGTATTTACTTTTGGCTTTTTGTTTCCTGAACAGAGACTGTTAATGGAGTAGAATTGACATTTAAATAACTACATTCAGTACATACATAGAAATGTGTTTAGAGATTTGTACAATGCTGGATGTGTTTCCCTTTTCCTCATATAATGCAGTTCTCATTTATTCAGTGGAGTCTGGGAATAGGGATAGTACCTACATGAGATTGGGTACTTTATAAATCAAAGGTCGCAAACTAAAATGCCTTCACGAGCTGGCAGGTAAGTGATGTAAAAGGTGAAAGGGAGTGATGGGACCAGGGTAAATGTACTGATTTTTGTACCCTGCCTTGAAATATCTTTACATTCTCATGTCACATTTTTCAGAACCCTGTGCTAGTCAAACCAAACAACTCTGCATGCAGGCTGAGTTTAAACACTTAGTGACGGTTTCAGTTGATGCTCTGAGATCTTTTGCACTTGATTCCTTAGAGCCATGAGGCATCAGGCACTGCTACTGCCCAAATGACACTGGAATTTGTGGAAGACCAAAGCTTAACAGGGCTGGCTGCAGTATTGTTCTTATGGGCCAAAGGGTTCCCAACCCACATTTTATCGTCAAGCTTACATGATATAGAGACACTGAATGAATAGAACAGTGAACCCCTGTATGCCATCCACCCAAATCTATCAGTTGTTACTACTTACCTATGCACACCCCCCCATCATATAGACACACACTTGTGCTCAAACATTCATTTCTCTTCATTTTAAGTACTTCCACAAGTAATTTCCTAAGAATGAGGACAGTCTCCTATACAGCTGTGATACTATGATCACCCCTAAGCAAAAGGGGACACTCACATTTCTACTGGTTGTCCCAAGAATGTCTTTCTGTTTGTCCACAGTACAGTATCACTTATCTACTCTAATAAAAGAGTGCTATGCAAATTAACCATCACTCTGAGACACCTAAGCCATGCCCACCAGCCAAGCCATGCCCCCAGCCAATCAGAGCAGCTGTATGCAAATTAACCCAGCCAAGATGGCAGCTGGCAGCCACGGAGCTAGAGCAAACAGGAGGCTTCCGTTGCACCTGCCTGCCTAGGCCAGCTGGGCCTCTGTTCAAGGCAACAAAGTTTCAATTATAGAAGATAAATAAACCTCAGGAACCTGCTTCCAGCCAGCCTCACTGGGGCATTGATCAATGGGAGCTGTGGGCAGCCTGCAAACGGCCCTCAGCCCCTAACCCAGGCTTCCTAGGCACCCCAGTAGGGACCTGAACCCTGAAGGGATTGTGAGTAGCCTGAAAACGGCCCCCAGCCCCTCACCCAGGCTGACCACACCCCCATGGGGTAAGGGTCCCCACTGGGGGGCTTGGCCAGCCTGCAAACAGCCATCAGCCCCTTACCCAGGCTGGCCAGGAATGCCAGCAGGTGGACATCCCCCGAGGGGTCCCAGACTGCAAGAGGGCACAGGTCAGGGACACCCCCCCCCCAAGTGCACAAATTTTTGTGCACCAGGCCCCTAGTTGAGCTATAATGGTGAAACATCAAGACTTGGGGGAAATATTAATGAAAAAAACATTAACATTAAAATTTCCAGTGATGTTTAAAGATTAAAATACTGTCCATCTACCTGTGCTCTTCACTGTCCTTTTTTGTTGTTTTATGTTTTTTATTGATTTCAAAGAGAGAAAGGGAGAGAGGGTTAGAAACATCAATGATGAGAGCAAATCATCAATTGGCTGCCTCCTGAACCCCCCCTACTGGGGATCGAGCATGCAACCAGGAATGTGCCCTGGTTGGGAATTGAACCATGATCTCCTGGTTCATAGCCAGCATTCAACCATTGAGCCACACCTGCCAGGCTCATTTTCTTTTCATTGAATGTGGTACATATCCTTGCTGTCCTGTAATTTCCATTTCTTGCTCAACTTGTACCTTCCCCTTGATCTATGAACATACTCAAGTCTCTGTCACCCTTTAAAATAAATTCCTTTAAACTCCCATTCTTTTGAAACTATTCTAGAATTTCTTTCCTCCACTTTGTCTCAAAGTTCTTGAAGGAGTAGCAGTCTACTTCAGTCCTTTGTAATCTGACTCTACTCACTTGACTAATGACACAGCTCTTTCCAAGATCACTCACTGATCTGTGAATGTCAAGTACAGACTTGATTTTACTTTTAAATGTGATAAACAGACTTTTAATAGGTAGCTTTGTTTCAGATCACTCCCATTTTTAGGTTCACATGTTCCAGTCTGGATGTCTTCAGCTGATTTGAGGCTCCTCATGCTCAACATGTCCAGAATTGAACTCATTATCTTACCACATGCCAGTTTCTCCTGATTCCGTTGCTCAAAAGTGTGGCATCCCCATTCATCCAATCACCTATGTAGAAATCCTAAAACCATGCATGACTCCCCTCTTCCCCCTTACGGTCATGGGTTTACCATGCCCTGCTGATTTTAACTCCAAAATGTCTCTGAGCTTTTCTCTCTCATCTGCATTGCTGCCACCATTGGCCTGGCCGAGGCACTTGCCCTCTGGTCTAGAGCCCCAGCCCCAGAATGCCCTTTAGCTGTCCCCCACCCCAGTTCTCAAACCAGAACCCAGTCATGGTCCACGTGTTGCATTTAGTTGTGGTATCACCATTGTCTTTAATCTAGAACAGAGGTTGGCTTGTAGCCTGTTGGTCTCTGCTCTCAGTTCTTTGCCTGTAGTCTGACTGCTTTCAAGCTACGATGACAGAGTATTCTTTGGCAGAGTAGTTGCCACAGGGAACACCTGGCTGGCAAACCTAAAATATTTACTGATTGGACTTTTACAGAAGTTTGCCAAACCCTGGACTAGAGACTAGAATGACTGAAAGAAACATTTTGTACTTTCTCATGTAAGTGATATTTGAAATTATACATCTAAGATTCTCATATTTCCAATGATACCATTTCATACTTCCTGGAAATACTGTAAAACTTCAAGTATTATTCATTTCTTAAGGTCTTTCCTTCTGGAGAGATTGGAAGTCTTTAAGGCAGAGAGCACATGTTTACCTAAATATGCTAAAAATTTAATAAGAAAAATATATGAATTTTCCTGGTTCTAATTTCATCCTGAATAAATCAGTTGACTTATCTGCAGTCTTTGTCCTGCCCCACACGTGCTCTCTGGTGGTCCTGTGCACGTGCTGTGTGGTGCACTGTTGCATTCTTTCTCAGGGCTGGTGCTCAAGCTGCTCCACTCTCTAAGGTAATTGTGTGTGAGAGCAGGATGCTGGTGACGTTTTGGACTTCAGCTGTTTCTCAGTGAAGTACAGTCATCCAAATCTGAGTTGCCCCAGCAGTGCAGTGTATAAAATTTTGTATTTTGCATACACTCAGCAAAACTCTACTGTGCCCTTTGCTCTACCTGCACTGTTTCTTACTCTTTCCTATAAGAGTTTTATGGTCATCTTCTACTTAACCATGTTTCTATACATGTGTTCTCCAGATCATTTGTAATGGTGGGTTTTAGCTTCTTTGTCTGTAAGGAACTAGATTGTCTTCTTCTAATTCTGCAATAGTCTGGGAAATGTTTTAGTTGTGATTGCTGAAGAGTCTTATGCTTTTGCAGCTTGTTAGACTAGTATCTCTACACACACACACACACACACACACACACACTGCGTTTTCTAGCTAAGCTGCAACGTTTTCCATAACTAAAAAGGTCCTTGTGATTCACCCTTGGTAAGTGCAATTTTGAGAGTCCTTTACTTTAGTGTTTTTGCAAGTATCAAGTTAAGTTCCAAGTTAAAAAATGACATTTTATCAAATAATTACTATTGGCATCTCTCCTTATTTTACTAGAATGCGTAGCAGAAGGCGAATTTAGACCACCCACCACCTCCAAATGAAGTTGGGACCAGATTCTGAGAGAAATTTTCACTAGCAATTCAAGGCCTATGATAGAGTTTGCAAAATGTGTATTTTACTGGCTTTTTTTTGCTTTTGATGTATGTTGACATTTTAAAAGCTTTACTTTTTTGGCAAGTAGTCAAGTCTGCCATTTAAAAAATTTCTTTGATTTTATGTATAGAAAGTTCTTATTCGCTGATAACTTCATGTTTTCCTCTTTTAACACTTAGATTTATTTGGAAAATTGCCTCATTTAAAAAAAAACTTTTTTAAGTACTGTACATTCCCTTTCTCCTATGGAGTTAAGAAGCTAATCTTTGGCATGCCTCTGGGTTGCTCTCTGCTCAGTTGAAGTGCTTAGATGCTCTGGCAGAGCAGTGCTATTTAACTCGGGATGCAGTTCTGCCCCCTTCCCACTTGGCAGGAGAACTGCATCCTCTGAGTTTTTAGAGATTTTTAAAAATTGTTATTTGTTTTATATGAATTTTTAATCACTCCTAATCAAGTTACAGATTCTTGTTAGAAATTTCTTATAATTGGATTAAACTTCAAACATTGTTATAGCTTCCTGTTGAGAAAATTTCCGTACCCATCAAGTTGCCTTCAGTATGGCATGCAGTGAATTCAGTCAGGTTGCTTGAAGGGTTGTTGTAGCTTTATTCCCGATTGCTTTAGAGATTTTTTGGGACTCTTACCGTGAGGCTCTTTTTTCCCATTATATTTTCTTGGTGACTATTCCTGGAGTATGGGAAACTATTATTTTTTAAATGTCAATCTTTTCTGTTTCTTCTGTCTTTACTTCATTTCGGGGTCATATTTCATTGGTTAGTATTTTCAGCACAAGACTGTTTAGTGGTGCTGATGACAAATACTCCATCTTTCTCCTGTTACACGAACAGGATGTTTCATTGATAAATTCAAGATCCCTCCCTCTTTTTCCAACTTGGGTGGTTTTGTCTGATATTCCCAATCTTATATTCTTATTCCTGCTGAGATAAAGAGACGATAAAGAGACGATGATGGTGGCTTCATTGCTTTAGATTTGGAGAAAAGTGGATGGATTTGGGTCTTGGTAACATTTGAATTTGCTGTGCACAGGAAGGAATCAAGGATAAATCTTACTGAGATGAGGAAAATGAGTAAATAAATGGAATTATTTTTTTTCTTTGGGCAGAAGGTCCTTTGAAGGGGGGACGGTTGCCTGTGCTCTAGGGTTGCTTCGAGGACTCAGTGGCAAAGTGCCCATGAAGCACATGGGTCGTAGTCCTGAGTGGTGTTGCTAGTAGTTCAGGTGCTGGCGTGCGGATTTCTTTTTATCTAGTATGATGGACTGGCTTTCGATACCCTTAATTTCCTGGGTACTGAAGGATGTCAGCTTAAAAAAACCGGTTCTTGCCCGGCCATTGCGGCTCAGTGGTTGAGCGTCAACCTGGTTCACGGTTCAATTTCCATTAGGGCACATGTCTGGGTTGTGGGCTTGATCCCTGGTGGGGGGCATGCAGGAGGCAGCCAATCAATGATTCTCTCTCGTCATTTGTTTCTATCTCTCTACCTCTCCAAAGTGTGTGTGTGTGTATGTTATATATACATATATTTTTTAAATGATTCTTAAACGGAGTGAAAATCAGTCACTTATAGAACTTTAAATATATGTTGGATTACATATACATTTTTGGTGTCTTTGTAGTAGTCCTTTTTTCTGCTACTCTCTCTCTCGTTCCATCACCTTTTGCTACTTAACAGTTGTGCTTTGAGAGAAAATGGTGTTACTAATAGGACCTGATTCTCCTATTAGTAATATCCTAATAGTGAGTTACATTTATTTTCTAGGCTTACAATCCAGTGGTGGGTTCATTAGGTACAGGGCATGACTTGAGTATGTGTGTTAAAAGCACTGCAGCCCGACTGCCATGGCTCAGTGGTTGAGCATTGACCTATGAAACAGGAGGTCAGGATTCGTTTTAATTCCTGGTCAGTGCACATGCCCAGGTTGTGGGCTCGATCCAAAGTTTAGGTAGCTGATCAGTGATTCTCTTTCATCATTAATGTTTCTATCCTTTCCTCCTCTGAAATCAGCAAAAATATATTTAAAAATAAATACATAAAAATAAAAGCACTGCATATGCTGATTACTTCACTAAAGAGAACTGAAATGTAAGCTACCCCCTAAGGACTGTCAAAATGCAGCCATCTTCTGTGACGAATTGCTAACTATACCAGATCCTTAGACTGAGTTGGAAGCACTAAAACTGCCTGCCCTGCTTGCTATAAAGTAACTAGATGATAATATATAGCAGTAGCTGTGAGATTATTGGGTTATATGACTGGTCATTAATAGTCTTCAATATCAGCAATTGATTTTTAGTCATAGTCATTCGGTGATCTTCAGAATATTAGTTAACTTTTTGTTGTCTTTCGATTAGCATAGCTATGCAGATAAGTTAAATTTTTAAGAAGAGATTTGAAATTGTTCTTGTGTGCATATCTCAGGTTGAATATAAACACTAGGGAAATGGAAATATAATAGCAAAGACCTTGTGAACTTGTCTGCAGTATTTCAGGTTGAATATGAACACCAATGAATGGAAATATAATGCAAAAGACTTTGTAATTCTTAAAAACTTGTCTTAGTACCCAAAACAGATATGTGAAAGGGCTATTCTCGCCTGGTGGTTGAGCATCACCCTGTGTGCACCGAAAGGTTACCGTTCTATTCCTGGTCGGGCACTCGTAGCACGTTTCTCTGTAACATCAATGTTTCTCTCTTTCTCTCCCTCCCCCCTTTCTCTCTCTAAGCATGTCCTTTGGTGAGGATTAAAAAATAAACAGCCCAGCCGCATAGTTCCGTGGTTGAGCGTCAACCAATGAACCAAGGGGTCACGGTTCAATTCCCAGTCAAGGCACATGCCCAGATCGTGGGCTTGATCCCCAGTGTGGGGCGTGCAGGAGGCAGCCGATCCATGATTCTCTCTCATCATTGATGTTGCTCTCTCTCCCTCTCCCTTCCTCTCTCTGAAGTCAATAAAAATATATTTAAAAAAATAAACAGTTGTTCTAAGAAAGAAAGGCTAAAGAAAGATTTCCTAATATACAGGAGTGGACAAAAGTAGGTTTTATAGTTGTATGTGACACAGTTTATTCTTATATTAGTTATTAATACTGTATTTGTATTGCAACTGTAAATGTACTTTTGTTCATCCCTGTATTTCTAATACATTTCCTTAAGTTTGGCCTGTTCATTTGCCCTTACCCATCTGCATCTCAGACCCTTTTCCCATGCCAGGTCTCTAAGCCTGGATTGCTTCATACACACTAATACATTACTACCATCTCATCCTTCCTCACTTGAAATTCTTCTACTTGCTGATAAGTTAGGAATTCAGCAAATATTTATTGAGTAGCTCTTATGTTCCAGATACTGCTCTAGGCTCTTAGGACAACATTAGTGAGCAAAGTGCAGACCTCCCTGCCTCTGTGGAACTGATTGGTGGATGTGGAAAGTGGCTGGGTTGTAATCATTGCCCTTGTAACCATACTGCCAAGTATTTTTTTTTTAAAGAAATTAGTTCAACATCTTTATTTGTTTGTTTTAAATATATTTTATTGATTTTTTTACAGAGAGGAAGGGAGAGGGATAGAGAGTTAGAAACATCGATGAGAGAGAAACATCAATCACCTGCCTCCTGCACACCCCTACTGAGAATGTATCTGCAACCAAGGTACATGCCCTTGACCAGAATCGAACCTGGGACCCTTCAGTCCGCAGGCCCTATCCACTGAGCCAAACTGGTTAGGGCTCAACATCTTTTTAAAAATTTATTTATTTTTAATCCTTACCCAAAGATATTTTTCCACTGATTTTTTATTTTTTATTTCTTCAGAGAGAGTGGAAGAAAGAGAAACATTGATTGAGAGAAACACATTGATTGATTGCCTCCTGTACACACCAGGGCCAGGGAGGAAAACCAAAGTATGTGCCCTTGATCGTTTGGTCCACAGGCCAACACTCCACTGAGCCAAACCGGCTAGGGCTGTACTGCCAAATATTATCTTGTTGACGTTGAATAGCCACACACATGTATCATATAGCCATCAATTTTTCAAATACTTCATAAACTTTTGTACTTTTATTTTAGATACTAACCACAGCGCTTCCGGATCTCATTATGAAAATTCACAGCGGGGACTTGTGTCTTCTTCGAGCAACTCCAGCACAGACTCTAAGGATGCTGTTGTAAACAACTCCCCTGAGAAAGAAGCATGGCCCTTGGTCCCTGGCAGTGATCCAGAGTTGGCTTCAGAATGTATGGATGCTGATTCTGCCTCCAGTACTGAGTCAGAAAGAAACATCACTATCATGGCTTCAGGGAGCACAGGTGGTGAGAAAGATGTCCTTCGAAACAGCACTGGACTTGGTTCCCAAAACAAGTTTGTGGTTGGCAGTAGCAGCAATAGTTTGGGGCGTGGAAGTAGTACTGGGCCCTGGGGCTTCTCCCATGGAGCCGTAATAAGCACATGTCAGGTCTCTGTGGATGCTCCTGAAAGCAAGTCAGAAAGTAGCAACAATAGAGTGAATGCTTGGGGCACTGTAAGCTCTTCATCAAATGGAGGGGTAAATCCAAGCACTTTGACTTCAGCTAGCAACCATGGTGCCTGGCCAGTATTAGAGAACAACGGACTTGCCCTAAAAGGGCCTGTAGGGAGTAGTAGTTCTGGCATCAATATTCAGTGCAGTACCATAGGCCAGATGCCTAACAATCAGAGTATTAACTCTAAACTGGGTGGTTCTTCCACCCACGGTACCTGGGGAAGCCTTCAGGAAACTTGTGAATCCGAAGTAAGTGGTACACAGAAGATTTCATTCAGTGGTCAACCTCAGAATATCACCACTGAAATGGCTGGACCAAATAACACTACTAACTTTATGACCTCTAGTTTACCAAACTCCGGTTCAGTACAGAATAATGAGCTGCCCAGTAACTCGGGGGCCTGGCGTGTGAGCACAATGAATCATCCTCAGATACAGGTTCCATCGGTTATGAATGGCACTTCCCTTCCTCACCTTAGCAATGGAGAGTCAAAAAGTGCAGGCTCTTATGGTACTACCTGGAGTGCCTATGGTTCTAACTACTCTGGAGACAAATGTGCAAGCCCCGACGGCCAAGCTGATGGTGACACTGTGAATACAACTCTGTTGCAGCCTGGCATGAATGGGCCTGTGGGCACGAACTTCCCAGGCAGCACAAATAAAGGAGGAGGCCTGTGGGAGTCTGGGGCCACAAATTCCCAGAGTGCATCCTGGGGAAGTGGAAATGGTGCAAACTTGGGAGGAGGTCGAAGAGGGTGGGGCACTCCTGCACAGAACACTGGCACTAACGTACCCAGCGTGGAGTGGAGCAAACTGCCTGGCAGTCAGCATTCCAGTGACAGTGCAAACGGCAATGGCAAGAAGTTTACAAATGGATGGAATTCTACTGAGGAAGAGGATCAGGGTTCTGCCACATCCCAGACAAATGAGCAAAACAGCATGTGGGCCAAAACAGGAGGTACAGTGGACAGTGAAGGTAGCACAGAGAGCACTGGACGCCTCGAGGAAAAAGTAACTGGGGAGACTCAGAGTAGAGACAGAAGAAGAATTGATCAGCACACATTACTCCAAAGCATCGTTAACAGAACTGACTTAGATCCACGTGTCCTGTCCAACTCTGGCTGGGGACAGACTCCTATTAAGCAGAATACTGCCTGGGATACCGAGACATCACCTAGAGGGGAAAGAAAGACTGACAATGGGACAGAGGCTTGGGGAAGCTCTGCAACACAGACTTTTAACTCAGGGGCATGTATAGACAAGACTAGCCCTAATAGTAATGTTACCTCATCTGTATCGGGGTGGGGAGATCCCAAGCCTGCTCTGAGGTGGGGAGATTCCAAAGGCTCAAACTGCCAGGGGGGGTGGGAAGATGATTCTGCTGCTACAGGAATGGTCAAGAGCAATCAGTGGGGGCATTGCAAAGAAGAGAAGCCCATGTGGAACGATTCACAAAAGAACAAACAGGGCTGGGGTGATGGACAAAAGTCAAACCAGGGGTGGTCTGTTTCTGCCAGTGATACCTGGGGAGACACATCAAGGAGTAACCATTGGGGTGAGGCTAATAAGAGATCTAGCTCAGGAGGTAGTGACAGTGACAGGTCTGTTTCTGGTTGGAATGAACTTGGTAAAACTAGTTCTTTTACTTGGGGAAATAATATAAATCCAAATAATTCATCAGGATGGGATGAATCTTCTAAACCTAACTCTTCCCAGGGATGGGGAGATCCTCCAAAGTCTAGTCAGTCACTGGGTTGGGGAGATTCAGCAAAGCCAGTCAGCTCTCCAGACTGGAACAAGCAATCAGACATTGCTGGGTCTTGGGGAGTGCCTCCGGCTCCAGGAAAACCCTCTGGTACAGGCTGGCTGGGAGGGCCTATTCCAGCCCCAGCAAAAGAAGAACCCACAGGCTGGGAGGAGCCATCCCCGGAGTCCATACGGCGCAAGATGGACATTGATGACGGAACCTCAGCCTGGGGAGATCCCAGCAAATACAACTATAAGAATGTGAACATGTGGAACAGAAATGTCCCCAATGGCAGCAGCCGCTCAGACCAGCAAGCACAGGTGCACCAGCTGCTGCCGTCTGCAAGTGCCATCTCAACCGCAGAAGCAGGTGGTGGCTCCGGTGAGTTGTTACTTTGTGGAGTCTGATGGTTTACAAACACTTCCCAGGACGGTGGGCCTTGTTTCAGCTTACTTTATGATAAGATGTGTTTAACAGTATTTGTTGTGCACACAGAAGCCTGCTTTACTCTAACCTAGAAGCTTATAGGGAAGAAAAGTATAGGTAAGGTGTTCACCATCAGGGAGCAGCTCTGCCTTCAGCAGATTGGGTGAGAATCCTGCATACTTCGTTCTCTTAGGAATGCTGCAGAAGGCAGAATTGGGAAGGTGGTGTCGAGTGAGGATGCTGTACACTTTTCTCAGTTCTTCTCAGTCAAGCTGCACTTTTTCTCCTATTATTGGACTAAAACATCCTCATAAATAAAGCAAGTATTAATGACTATGCTCTAAACCAGGCATCTTCAAACTATGGCCCGCGGGCCACATGCCGGGTGTTTTTGCCACTCCTGCCTGTCCTGCTTAAAATAAGGTAATGTGCAGTGTCATAGGAATTTGTTCATAGTTTTTTTTAAACTATAGTCCGGCCCTCCAATGATCTGAGGGACAGTGAACTGGCCCCCTGTTTAAAAAGTTTGAGGACCCCTGCCTAGGTACTATATTTGGCCTTAGCAGGGATTTATCTGAGTAGGCATGAAATCCAAGTCTATTAGATACATAGTGTATGAGTGTGTGTACCTAGAACATTTGACAGTGCCTTTCGAGTATATTCCCACTTTCCCTCATAAGGAACTGATTTCTGTCTGCAAATGATCTTGACGGTGACATTTTTTTTCCCCCATTAGGTGTCATTGGAATGTATTGTGTTCGTTATTAATTGGATGTGGCAGTAGGGGTGTTTTCATGAACAAACCGTTCAATGCCCAACTTTTATCCTGAGTATAGTTTATTGAATTAGCTTAACTAGTTTAATTCTTAGAAGAAACAGCTGGGTATCAAAGGAGGAAAGCTGTTCTGTTTTGTTTTGTTTTGTTTTTAAATCTGTTTATGGCTTTGCCTTTCTTTGTTTTGGACAACTTAATAATACTTCAAAATTTTTAGAAGCATTGTCCAGCATATAGAAACATAGGGAGCATTTTTCCCAAATGATGATGATGATGAAAGGTTGCATGTATGTAAACATTATATACACTCACTATTACCAGCATGATCAGCTGCTTTAATTCACTAGGTGTAGTTCAGACAGACTTGACTTTTCAGAATTAAAATTTTTTTTTTTTTAAGGAGATGACTTGCCATGAATAAGATTACTCCAAAGAATCTACTCTATACCCAGAGGGCACTTATTGCAGTTAAAGTACAATGATGGGAAATGACTTGTCTTTACATAATATAGATGCCATTTTTTTGCTCATCACAGCATCACTATATAACACATAAATGTGAAGTTCTTCATCTTTTGTTCCCTAAGTATTCCTTATTGCTTCTGATTCCACTGTGCCTCCCTACCATGTGCTGATGACTTCTTCTCCCACACTTTCTAAAGGCTGGGGTGAGCCCTGGGGGGAGCCTTCTCCTCCAGCCACAACTGTGGATAATGGTACTTCCGCATGGGGCAAACCTGTAGACAGTGGTCCCAGCTGGGGGGAACCCATTGCTGTGGCATCTAACACTTCCACGTGGGGCTCCAGCTCTGTTGGTCCACAAGCGTTAAGCAAATCTGGTAAGTTCCTGTTAACCCCTGGTAGCTCTTCATAGCAGTGGTGATCTCATTGAATGTAATTAACTGGATCATGTCTGTCATTGATAAGGTAGCCATGTATCCCCATACTGGATGCCACTCACTATTTGGCTCTTTGAATTTGTAACATAGTTTGCGCTTTATCTTTCTGAAGTTTCCTATCTTTTCTCAGTTTCCTTAGAACTACAATTATTAATGATTTGCGTATACTTTACCAAGTCAAAATTTTATTTTATCCAATTAGGTTATCTAGAAATAGTCAAGCAGCTGTCAGGCTATCCAGCATGAGAGACGGGATATAATAGTCCCGGGGACGCATATACCAACTGTCTGGCACAGATTCCAGATGATTCCCTGGACATTATATAGAAAATGAGCAAATTTCAGGAAGGACCGATATTCAGATGAACGTTGTCATTGTCCCATAGATTGTGTATAGGACACACTGTAAAAATTCCAAAGGCCGAATGTAGACAGGATGCTTTCTGCATGTGACTTGCAATCCTTTTGGCCCCTCGCCCTGAAAATATATATAAAAATGAACTCTTCTGAGTTTCATCATCATCTCTGTCCTGCGTGTTGCCATGCAGATGAAGTGCATGCAAACAAGAATGTCGCTATTGTTCCGTGTTTAGGAGCCCTTTGTAAAAGCATGGAAATGTTTTTTCAGAACTTTAAATAAAGATAAATTTTTGCTTAATGAAAATTTTAACTCAGTATTGCTATGCAAATTTAGGAAGGGACATAAAAGTGGCCTTTTTACTGCCCCCTTACTGTATGCTCATTAAAGTACGTTTCTCTTTGTATCACAAATCCACAACCAGGACCAAAATCTATGCAAGATGGCTGGTGTGGTGATGATATGTCATTGCCTGGAAATCGCCCCACTGGCTGGGAAGAGGAAGAGGATGTGGAGATTGGAATGTGGAATAGTAATTCATCTCAAGAGCTTAACTCTTCTTTAAATTGGCCACCATATACAAAGAAAATGTCATCGAAGGTAAACATTTCAAGGGCAACACCCTTGCAACTTTAAATTCCAAAGGTAGTTTACCCACAGAAAGTTAATGTTCTGCCCATTTATGGCAATCAGTATAGTCCGGGCAGTCCCCAACTTAGGCATAGCGTCCTGTATGGGCAGCCACCTAGGAAAATCAGACCACAGGAACTTCCTTTCTCCCCACTGCTACAGCTTGGGATTTTCTCCTCCTCCCCTCCCACCAGTGCTGCCTGGGTCAACCCTTCACCGGAAGGTGTTGCCTGCAGTGGTGAGGAGGAAGAGAAGGGCAAATCTCCATGTGGACTCTTGCCATTGCACTGCCAGTTCATCTCCCATTCCACCTCCTCACCTGGAGTCCTGACTTCCCCTGTACCCAGAGTCCTCCTCCTTAACCACCCCATTACCTTTGCCCCTTCCCCATCCCAAAAGGTTCTGTGACAAAAATCCCGAGGAATGAGCCGAGCTCAGTTTTGCTTTTATATGTGGGCAGATCTTATTCCCAGACCTGGCTGTACATCAGAATCATGTGGGATCTGTCAAAAGCACAGTTTCCTGTATCCCAGGCCTACTGACCTTTGGAAACTGAGCCACGTTACGTGTCGTAGACAAGCTTCCGGGTGTTTATGCTGCAGAGCCAGGCTTGAGAAGCACAGGTGTAGAGGACCGGTTCTTAAGAGGTGGTGGTGGATGCTGGTGTCAGATTTTTCTGGAAACCATTTTCAAAATATGTGTCCACTCCCCAAGGTGATTCTGATACATCCTCCCCACCCTGCTGGAAACTTGCTATTTAAGAGACCCTAGGAGTCAAGTATTTTGTAGTACAACTACCTGACTGCCAGGGTCCCTCTCTTTTAATCCTGGGATTCTAAGTCTAGGACCTGCCATTTTCATTAAAAAACTTTTTTATTTGGCTGAATTTGCCCATTGCCTCACCATATAGCTTATGAAGTGCTTTCCCATATTTCATATAAATCATTTGATCCTTTTAACCTTCTGAGTTAGAATATTGATGGATTTGAGACTAGAAAAAGTGGTGACTTGCCCAAAGTTGCATAGCTAATAAGTGACAGAGCAAGAACTTAAGTTTAGATCTTCCAGCTCCAAACCCCGTTTTCTTCCCACTGGACCATGCTATTTTGTGACTTTGTCTTTCCTTACAGGGTCTGAGTGGCAAAAAAAGGAGAAGGGAAAGGGTGTGTAGCCTTTTTACTCTTTCTCCTTTATTTCTACTAGTAAAAGTCTTTTAGAAAACAACTGCAAACATTTATTTAGCCTCTGCTGTGTGCCAGGTACTGTGCTTGGTGCTGGGGGTTCAAAATACTAATCTACTAGCTGCACCTTCAAGGAGCTCAGAGTCTAGTGCGGTCATTAGGAGCTCTGTAAGCAGTGTCAGCTTGAAATTGGAACATGCCTGCGGGGAGGGGGGAAGGGTGAGGGGGGGGAGTATTTTAAAGAAAATAGTGCCCTGACTTCAGCAAAATGTAGATTTTTTTTTTTTTTTTAGGAGCTCTGGCTCTGTAGTTAGACTAAGGGCAGATTGTAAAGGGTTTTCAATACCATGCCCAAGAATTTAAACTTTAGTCTGTATAAGTATGGAGTCAATGAAATTGAATAGAGGGTAGCATTGGTTTGATTTTTAATTAATTTCTTTAAAGAATTTGAACCAATGATAGGATGAAAGATAAACTGAAAGAGGAAAGACCAGCATTAGGGATCTGAATTGGGAAGCAAGAATGGATACATAGTGGAAGGGACTGATTCGCGAGACATTTGGAATAGGACAGAAGGCCTTGGCAACCAGTTAGTCTTGGGGTGGGAGTAAAAGAGGAAAAGGAATCAAAGACACTTCAGAACCTCACAGAGGGTTAGGTGCTTGCTTCAGAGCACTGCCTTTAGGGGGAAATGAAGCCGGTGTTCTGTTCCACAGTCAGAAGGAACAGGTGGTAGCATTGGGGAAGGGAAATTAAGGTAGCAGACTGGGCGTGGTCCTGTGAGCTTTTACATAAGTGGGAGATGTTGGCCCCTGTGGCTTCCAGTCTCCTTGTCTATCACCCTGCTAACCATGGACCATTCATTCTCTCAACTCACTTTCCAAAGGAAATTCTGTGTGACCCATATCCCAACCAGCCTCCGAAATCCAACAAGTAGGAGGAACCCCAGGTTTAACTGCTGCTGGGGATGGTGTGTTCTTGGCAACACAAATTAAAATTTTGAAATGCTTTACATATGGAAACGTATTTTTTCAAGTATAAGGCACATACCACAATTAGATTATGGGGTAAGCTGGTTTCCTTGGACTAACCTAAGAACCTGATGACTGTGTTCACTTTGATTTGGTGTGACAGCTCTGTAAAGCCAAACTATAATTGATCCTTCAGAACGCAGTCTGTATGAAAACTAGAAACTGAGCAGTTCTCTGTTATTCTGAGGCCCATTTTGTGGGTCGTGGAGGCCCTTTGCTTCTGTCTGTTCCTTCTGACTGCTTGCCTTCAGGGAGTTCTCTGTACATTACAGCTATACCAGAGGACTGGAGCAAAGGAAGTTGAAAATCAATGATTTAAAATTTTTAACAACTCTGTTAAGAGTTGATTGGAGGAGAAATTGGCTAAAAATGAGAATTGAGAATTGTCTTAGTTTATTAATCCATCGCTATACCCAGATAAATAGAAATGGCCATGGCATCTTTCTACTCTTTTATTTTACAAAGGGAATGATGAAGGGTGGAAACAAACAAGAAGAAGCATGGATAAATCCATTTGTTAAACAGTTTTCAAATATTAGTTTTTCGGTAAGTGTGTTCCCTTTTCTTAACAAATTCTTTATCTTTGAGTTCTCATGAATAAGCATGAGGTTAGAGTAAAATTGGCCACAGAGCCTTTATTTTTATAGTTTGAGCTAATAAACTGTAGTCACTAGTTTAAAAATGATTTGTTTTATTAGGCAGTGAAAAATGAAGTTTTATGATACACTTGAATTTCATAAGTAATGAAATACCAAGTAAAATTCTTTATTTTTTATTTATTTTCATTGATAAATTAAGGTCTGCTAACATGCTGCTTTTTCTTAACTTCAGAGAGACTCACCAGAAGAAAATGTGCAGAGCAATAAGATGGACCTTCCTGGAGGTAAGGAAAAATGAAATTAGTTTGAGTTTATATTCATCCCGATGGACAGACATGCCTGTGGCATGGTCCTACTTAAAGTGCACTGGCCTTGGCCACGAGTGGAAGCTGGGCTCCGGGTGCAGAGTTGATGTGCATATGTGTGTGTGTGTGTGTGTATGTATACCTGTGTATATATAATTTATGTTTTTAATCCTCATCCAAGGATATATCCATCGATTTGAGAAAGAGAGAGAGAGAGAGAGAGAGCGAGGTGGGTTGGGAGAGAGAAATATCTATGAGAGAGAAACATCAATCAGTTGCTTCCAGTATACACCCTACTGATAGGATCAAACATGCAACCTTTTTGGTGTACAGGATGATGCTCCATCCAGCTGAGCCATCCAGGCAAGGTATGTCAATGTGCCTTTAAAGTGAACATCACTGTAAAACTAAGGGAGTGATAACATCAATCTGAAGTATGAGATTAAAAAATTTTAAACAGGAGAATGACCTGAGTTGGATTCATGTTTTAGAAAAATAATCTTGGCTATAGATTGAAGATATCTTAAGTCAGAAAACATTGGCACCAGAGGACAGACAGAAAGATAGTAAACACAGCAAAACCATTAGATAATTTGCTGCAATAAAGAGTGAAGAGTTTCTAAGCTCCAAACCAAGACAGTAGGTGTGAGAATCTAATTCGGTGGAGATGTGGGTTAGAGCCAGCTGAAGCTGAACCAGTTGGCTATGGAGGATCAGGGTGGGTTTGGAAAGGGCGATCCCCAGTGTTCTTGCCTGGGCAGCTCAGCAATGGTTGCAGTAAGTCTGAGTCTAGGCAGGAGAGGGAACTGCATAGTAACTTGAACAGGGAAATCTAAACTAATAATAGCGAAATATTAAAATTAACCGTTTCTCCGAGACAGGGTAAGCCACGCCCACCAGCCAATCAGAGCGGCTGTATGCAAATTAGCCCAGCCAACATGGCGGCCGCCACTCACGGACCTGAGTAAACAGCCCTTTCCATTGCGGCAGGAG
>PVJC01027631.1:0-23135 GCA_004026665.1 Murina feae
CCGCACTGTGCAGCAGACGCTCCCGCACGCCCTGTGGAGGCCCCTGGGGGGTGGATGAAGGTAGCGGACCCTGGACGGGTGTTCCTGGACACCCTGCGGAGGCCCCCAGGGCAGAGCCAGGCAGTGGACCCAGGACGGCTGCTCCTGCACACCCTGCAGAGGCCCCATGCTCCTGCATGCCCCGGGGAGGGCCCTAGGGGGTGGAGCCAGGCAGTGGACCTGGGACAGGTGCTCCTGGATACCCCTCGGAGGCTCCCGGGGGCGGAGCTAGGCAGCAGACCCAGGACAGCTGCTCCTGGACGCCCCGAGGAGGCCCCAGGCCAGACCCCCCCTCCCACTGAGCTGACACAACTGGCACAGCTATGCTGGCCGGCCGTGGAGGCTCCCAGTGTAGAGCCGCCCTGCCAACCTCCATCTTGGCTGGGTTAATTTGCATACAGCCGCTCTGATTGGCTGGTGGGCGTGGCTGTGAGCAGAGGCTCAGCCAGCCTAGGCAGGCAGTTGCAACAGAAGCCTTTGGTTTGCTCTAGCTCCATGGCTGTTGGCCTCCATCTTGGCTGGGTTAATTTGCATACAGCCACTCTGATTGGCTAGTGGTAACGGTCAATTTGCATGTTTCTCTTTTATTATATTAGATTCTATATAAAATGCTTGGCTTATATACGTAGATACGCAAGACTTAGTTGCTAGGACAGTTTAGAAGACTATAGGGTAGGGGAGGGGAAGCTTTTTTCTGCCAAGGGCTATTTGGATATTAATGACATCTTTCATGGGTCATACAAAATTATCATCTTAATTAACTCACCCCTAATACCTTGGCAGGGCCAGACAAATGATTTCTCGGGCCTTATACAGCCTGTGGGCCGATATTCCCCACCCTTGATACAGGGAAATTAAGGCAATGGCTCCACTGTATAGAGCAGTTAATACCTCAATTTGACGTCAGTTTGCACAGCCACTAGAAGCTGTCTCATTTTTGGATTGACAGCCCAATTCATAGGCTTTAATTTGGCACCAGAATCCCACTCTAGTTTACATAACTTTGTCAGGGTAGGAAACAGCATATACAGTAGCATTTTCATTATCCACGTGCAACTTCTAAGATGGTGCCAATGCTTAGTTATAGGAGACAAAGCTGAAGTGGGTGCAGTCCACTTTAGCATGGGGAACCTCAGCTATCTTGTTGTATATCTTACAACAGTTCAAGCATATCTTACCAGTATATGGGAAATGTGCTTAGTTCTAGGAGACACAGCCAATATTCATTTCAGCACAGGAAAGCCATTACCTTGATTTCTCAATCGTCTTCTATTTTGTCCTAATCATGTAGGCCTCAGAGTCTCTATGCCAATCACAGTCTTCACAATTAAGAGATTTAATAATAAACAAGGTCCAGAATAGCATTGTCCAATTCAATTATCTGCAATAATGGAAATGTTCTTTAATTACATTGTCCATTGAGCAATGTCCGGTATGATAGTCACTAGCCACATGTAGCTGTTGGGCATTTGAAATGTCATTAGTGTAGCTAAGGAACTGAATTTTAAATTTTATTTAATTAAAAAATTAAAATAAAATAGCGTCATATAGCTAGTGGCTTACTGTGTTGTACAGCATGGATCTTGAACATAGTTTTTCACATTAATTGAAACTATATTTTAAGGAAACTGTGCTGTGAGACCTAAAGCTAAGGCCATTTTTCTGGTCTGGGTCTGTGGAAAAGACCTGGACTGGCTGTTCACCTTTTTTCCTTAGATAATATTTAAGGTTATAAGACTGGAGGAGAGCACCAAGTCCTTTGTCTTAAAGGAGCAGTCAGTAAGGTAAGAGGAAAACAGGAGTGTGGGATTCTGGAAGCCAAGTGAAGGAAGTGCATCAGCGAGGAGGGTGTGATTCAACAGTGTTGCTATGTTAAATCAGATGAGGACAGAAAATTAGCTGTCCTGTTTAATATTTATTTATGTATTTATTTATTTTAGAGAGAGAAAGGAAGAGAAACATCAGTTTGTTGTTCCACTTATTTATGCATTCATTGGTTGATTCTTGTATGTGCCCTCGAACCTGCAACCTGCAGGGTATGTACCCTGACTGGGGATCAAACCCAGGGATGATTCTCCAACTAATTAAGCCAGAGAAGCCAGGGCTTATTTCAAACTCTTTTTTTAAATCTTTAATTTCTTTATTGATTAAAGTATTACAAATGTGTCCTTCCCCCCCACTCATGCTCTCATCCCCTTGTCTGTGTTAACTTCAAACTTTTAAAAAAATTTAAATTACTTATCATTTAGCTCATTAGGCTTAGTACTTTAAAAAAAAAACATATTTTATTGATTTTTTACAGAGAGGAAGGGAGAGGGATAGAGAGTTAGAAAAATCGATGAGAGAGAAACATAGATCAGCTACCTTCTGCACACCTCCTACTGGGCATCGTGCTCGCAACCAAAGTACATGCCCTTGACTGGAATCAAACCTGGGACCCTTCAGTCTGCAGGCCGATGCTCTGTCCACTGAGCCAGACTGGCTAGGGCAGGCATAGTACTTTATAACTATGATAGAACCAAAGGTTCTGTGAAATCTAAAGTTTGTCTAAAAGTTATGATTATTATAACATTAAGTTTCTTGTTCATATATTTTCAAATGATAAAAATGACGTGGCGGAAAAGTGGAATTTAGTTTTGAAATCTAGTCCTACGTTATGCAATCAATCATATGTGCCCTAGTCATGTCCCCTCCCCTCTCTGAAGATTAAGTGTCTTAGTGAAACAGAGACAAGGTCTCATGCCCACGCTGCAGGGTTATTATGGGAATCAGAGTTGATGTGGATGCCAGCGTGTTTAAATTCTTTAAAAATAAACATTTACTTTTCTGGGGTATGGTAGCCCATAAATTTGTTCCAGCAAATGCATTTGAGGGGTTGATATATTTTATTTACCTGTGTTTTTCTTTTTAGGCAAGAAAACACATATTACAGATTCATACCAGGGATTGGAATCCAAAATTGTCAGATGCTTTTTTAGGTGAATTGGCTGAAAAATGTGTTGGTGAGTGCTACTATTTGAATTCTTTGATTATCATTGTTTATTCTGCTCCGTCTTCCTTTACCCTTATATTTGGAATATGAATGAGTATAGTTATGTCTTTGTGCAATATTTGGCTCTACCTTTAAATGTAAAAATATTATTTTAAATATTGCACTTGCAGTTTGAACACTTATAAATTAGGATTTTAACTGCCATTAGGTGATTGACTAACAAGCTCAATAGTAATATTCCTTTCATTGAGTGATGGATTTCCATAATGTTATTACAGCGTTTCCTTTTAGGAATTGTCCCCTTTCAGAAATTTTACTAAGAAAAGTAAGTGTAAACTTGACAGAAAGACAAAGGCAGGACTGTGTAGTCTTTCACTTTGCAGATTACATGATGGACTCATCTTCATGAAGTTGAGTGAGAGGAGTCTTCAAAGAACATACAGATGGCATCTGCTAGTATTTCCCCAAATACAAAACTTTCCAATTTAATGTTGTCATTCACAGAATGGAAGATCTCCCACAGAGTGAATGACACTACTCTCCTAAAAGGATGTGGTCAGAGTATTTTATGTACATATATGACCATACATAGGAGATGGAATTCAGGGGTTTTGACTCTAATCAGGTCTGAAATAAAAATGAGTACATATTTAAGCAATCAAATACACACATAGGTATTTTTCCTTTATTTTTTTCCATCTTTTGTCTACTTTCCTTTGATTTCCTAAAAAAAAATCTAAATTAAAAGATCTCTCTCCATGAACTTTTCAAGCATTATGTAGAAATCCCCAAAATAAGTCCATTAATAATCAACAGCTCACTTGGGAAAACTTTAAAGTTACCAAAACCAAAAAGTTAAAAGAAAATCATTGTGATCCACCATCAAATAATTAAAACTTAAATAGAACATTAGTCCATTCAGTTAGCTACATCCGAATTATCCTCTTCATCCACAGGGACCTCCATCTCCGAAGCAGCATCTCTCAGCTTTTGAACCTCAAAGACCTCGACATCTTCTGGTGAGGAGAAAACGTAAATCTCTCCAGCACTACTCCAGTTTAAGCTTTGCCTGGTATCAGAGAGCATGCGCCAAACCCATTTCATGTACATTTAGCTTGACCTTCGCAAAGCCCTATGCTGCTTTATGGGAGAGGGTGGTGTATTTGGTGCAGAATCCAGTCTTTTCCCATTTTGAAATTTGACCCCTCTTATTTCCTGCTATTTTTATGATATTGTATTAGAGTACAGGTCAGACTGGGGACTTTTTATAGTTTCTTCTGTGAATTTGTCACAGAATGATCCTTAACTGAAATAAGAGGTCTTCAAAAAATTTTGGAAACTCCCTAAAACATAGGTACTTTTAAAATTATTTTCTATTACCCTGTCTACTATGTGAAATAACATTATATACTCTAATTCTTCATCCTAAATGTTAGAATCTTAGTTTCCTTTTTCATTTCTAAAGACCACTACATATTTTTTCAAGTGATTTATTTTAACTTTTAGTTAGTTTCTTAAGTTAAAAAAATTTTAAAACATAATTTCTTATAGGACTGAAAAAACTTCTTTTGCCTTCTTTGGGATGGTGGTGGTTTAGAATCCGCTTATATCACATAATTTTCTTTTAGGAGAAAGACATAAAAGTCCATTATAATTTTTTATTATGATTTTGGTTGTGACATTTTAATGTGAAACCAGTTCATATTAGAAAAATCAAATCCAGGTCTCAATCAAAAAGGAATGAAATAGTAATACTTTTTAAATTCATTATGAATTTATCATTTTATGTGCCCCAAACATGTTTTAATACGTATGAGTTCAGTTCATGCTTAACAAAGACTGTACAGTCTAGATGAACAACTGTAAAAACAGCTGACCTCTCATTAGAGGTTATGGATTTGGTAACTTTTACCTTGAAATAAATTCCCAAGTACTTGGAGGTGTTTGCATGCATAGTAGGTATAATTTTTTTTAGTAGTGCTCAAATAATTTTGTTATGCAGACATGTGCACAAATAGTTAAGGTTAATGAAGAGCTTAAATCTAATCATATTTCTCTATTTATTTTTACTAAGAGGGCCAAAACAATGAAAATGTATCATTGAGGCATCTATCTTGTGAGCCTTCATTATGTTTGATGTTTTACTTAAAAAATAAATTAAAATTTATTATTGCCTATTTCTAGTCTATTACCTCTTTGAATAGCTTCTGTTTTCAGTGTTTCAGACAAATTTCCATCTTAATACCAGTATTAAAAAATGCCTTTTCTTTGATATCTAGATATTTGGGTTCTTAAGAGCATTATAATTGTAATGGTGGAATTAGTATGTTTATGGAATTCATATGAAAAATAATGTTGTTTTTTCCCCCTTAACATCAACTTTTAACTTTCAAAAGGCTTAGTATATAGTCAGTATGTTTAGAATGATTATATCATCAATTTTTCTAAAGTAGGGCTCTTAAGTGAAAAAATATGCTCTTAATTGTGGTCACCCAAATATAATTTATTTAGCCATAATTTTGATGTACTTTTAATTCTGTTTTAGAGTCTCATAAAGAAAAAAAATGTGTATATATATGTATATATGTGTGTGTGTGTGTGTATATATACATACATATAAACATACATATATATTTAAATCTTTATTGTTGAAAGCACTACATATGTCCTTCCCCCCGCATTGACCCTTCTAGCCCCCCCCCCCAGACTCACCCCAAGACTTTACCACCCTATTGTCTGTGTCCATGAGAAAAGGAAATATATTAATTCAGTTCTTAATATTTTTTATATAAGAATCACTTGTAAAGCTTTCTGAAAAATACAGTTATAATATTAAACCACAAGAGCTTCTGATTTACTGTTTATTGGGAATCTGTTTTTGTTTCAGTTTCATTGTTTATTCAGATGAGTAGTCAAGGTTGAGCACCTCAGATAAAAACTAATAATTCTCATTCATAAGCAAATGTAAAGGAGATAAAGCCAGTTTTTTATAGTCTAAAGTTTATTACTTAAATGGGATCTATTATTATTGATAAGCTTTTAACTTATCTTTAATAAATTAAGAAAATGAATATTATATTGCTGTTATATAAATTAACATTATTATGTCAAACAAATGTTATGGGTAACATTTACTGCATAAAATACCTTTCAGTGGCTTTTTGTTTTGCATTATTTCTGAGTGTTTTTTTTCTTTTTTAACTTAGGTTTTGCACTCAAAATTAGGATCATATATAGTATGTTCACTATCTGTGTACATACTTTAAAAATTGTTGTTGATACTATTATAGATGGTCTCCCATTTTCCCCCTTTCCCTCCTTTGTCTACCTCCACCCAGCCCCTGGCAACCCCTCCCCTGACCTTCACTCTGTTGTCTGTGTCTATGGCTATGTATATATGTCCTTTGGCTACTCTCTTCACCTTTTATCCAGTTCCCCCTCCCTCCTTCCCTCTTTATATACGTTTGAAGGAGAAAAAGAAAAGTCGTTGTTTATATTGTTTGAAGATAGTAGTTTATTCTTTACTTCCTCTGAAATGGATTCTTTCATTAAGAATTTATGACCTGATATTTTACAGTTATTTTGTTGAACGAATTTAACACGTATGTATGGCACAGGAAATGATCCTTTTTTTTCTTCACTGAGAAATAGAAAATAAAATGACAGAATAATGGTAAATTTTGTTATTCTGCAGAATTATTTGGGAGATGGATTGCTGTCATGGGACAGTGTTAATCCTTAATCTGCTTATAGTTTTCTGAGTTAAATTCTCACAGGTCATATTAAGTTTCCCCCTAACTCTGTGTAAATGTTTCTTTAGGAATGCAATACTTTCTATGTTTTTTTTCATAACTTTTATTGAAAGTATTAAGTTGCTTTAATAATAAAATTGTTTAGATTTATTTTTTAAAAAAAGAGAAAAACTCAGTAAATGCACTTCTTATGGTGGTACATAGAAACCTAACAGTTTTACCTTCCCAAACTACATATAACCCTGGAGTTAACTCTTTTTCTCTTTTTATTCATTCTTTTACTCAAGAAATATTTATAGGATATCTACTGAATGCCAGGCCAGGCATCATTCTCTGTATTTGAAAATCCTTAGTGATCAAAACAAATACCCCTACTCACAGAGCTCACATTCCAATTGGGAAAGGCAGAAATAAAGATAATAGGTAAATGATTTGGTGGTGAGTGCTATGGAAAAAAGAGAGCAGGGTAAGGAGGACCCTCCTCCTACCCCCCCCCCTGTTATTTGTAAGACTTGATTAACAGAATTATTTGCTCTACTCATAATAGGGATATAGTTCATTATGGATCTGTGAATCACTTGCAGTTTGATTTATATGGGTTTGTCCCTTAATGAATTTTTTTCTACCAGTTAGTCTAGGGCCATTTCTTCTCTCCTCATTGGTGGTTTTCTGCCTAATCACCGTTTTTGTTTCAGTATTTAAGTGTTCAGAGAGATCATTGTGAGGCATAAAAAGATAAAGAAGCCTAATAATACCATTCTTTGAAGAGCATAGAGACAAATATTCCATAACTAGGTCAAGTGGTTCCCCCTGCTGGTGTAATTGAGAAAGGTGGCCAAATGCTAGTTTAATTGCTAATATAAAAAACAACAGTTAGTTTGAGTTTTCTTTATTTTTGTATTAAAGACCTAATAAATAGTGTATTTTTGTATTTGTTGCTTAAATGAATGAAACGACTTAAAAGTATTGGGGGCTTGATCTGTTGTTTAACTATTATAATAATTTAAATATGGGTAATGAATAATACTCTTGTTGGTATATTCCTTAGAACTAGCTTAGCAGTCATTTTAAGCTAAAAAAAAAAGGTAATATATAACATGTGAAGCTTATGTGAAAAATTAATGAAGTTTTATTCTCTTTAATGTTTTGGCGCTATCAGAGATGATCACAACTTTAAAATGTAATTTTTTGGATAATTAGATATCAACTTGCTTGTCAGTTGCATTCAGAGTTGGTAGTAGAATAGCTCTGTTTTTGAAGTTTCTGCTTATGTGTTATTTTTTATTACTCCATTATATGTGTTTGGAAATTAGTAATATTGAAAAAATTGATAGGTAACTAATGTTTTAAAGACTAAACTAATGATTGGGAATATTGATGAAAGATTGAGATGAAACTATTATTCTTTTAAAGCCTCTTTTGAAGAAAAATTGTACATTATCAGTGGTATTGGCACAAAATACATGACTTATTTTAATATTATTAGTTCATGTGTTTGTTAATACTAATATTCAAAACATTTTAGCTCAATGAATAAACAATTTTATTAGGTGATTTTAAATGGTCAACTTTCATTTTGCTGATAAAATTACAAATAATTATTGATTTTTGTGTTATTTCCTTAGGTAAAGATGTGTATATTTGTAAAACACAGTTGGCCTTAGAAGAATGAACTTAGCTTTGTTGTCCTTTTCCTTTTGTGCATTAGGGTACTGTGGAGCTGATATCAAGGCCCTGTGCACTGAAGCTGCCCTGATTGCCCTGCGGAGGCGTTACCCCCAGATCTATGCCAGTAGCCATAAACTGCAGCTAGATGTTTCCTCAATAGTGCTCAGCGCTCAAGATTTTTATCATGCAATGCAGAATATTGTGCCTGCTTCCCAGCGTGCTGTCATGTCTTCGGGACATGCACTATCCCCCATCATAAGGCCACTGCTAGAAAGAAGCTTCAACAATATCCTGGCAGTCTTGCAAAAAGTGTTTCCTCATGCTGAAATTAGTCAGAGTGACAAGAAAGAAGGTATATAATTATTTTTTTGTTTTGTTAAAGTGAAACAAGTACAGACATAAATAAATTTTGAATTTCCTCATAATCTTATTTATTTATGTTACTCTTTTATATTTGCCGTGAATATAGAAAATATATACCTTTTTTGATCACAACTATGTATTCCTGGCCTGGCATGCTGTCTAGCATATAGTAGTTGACTAGTGAATGTTTATTAAAAATACACACGTGAATATTTGTTTATTTGCTCTTGGGATATTCTGATTGTCTTAATGTAGGAGTATTATGGTCTTTTGAGAAGTTAACTATAATAATGGCTTACAATTATTTTATGATTACAAAGTCCTTACATAAATTGTCATTTATTACTTCTCATAACAATCCTGTGGGTAGGTACTCTTATTTTATAAGTGAGGAAACTGGGAGATTGAGGAAGGTATTCACTTATATAGGGTCACTCAGTAAATTCTAGGGTTTACTCAAACCTAGGGACCCTGACTCCAGAACCCATGGGAAGCCCTTCTGGATTCTACTCATCATTTGTTTTTATTGGCAGGGCTGTACTAATGAAGTATACATTTTTAGTGAGGAAGAACACTAGAATCTATATATATAAAAGCCTAAGTGACCATCGCAACTGAACAGATGACCGAACAGGCTGTGTGGGGTGACCAGGCCGGCAGGGAGGTTAGTGAGGGGTGACAAACGACTGAGCAGCAGGCTGTGTGGGGCGACTAGGCTTGTAGAGGGGGCAGTTAGGGGCGACCAGGCTGGTATGGGGGCAATGAGGGGTGACCAAACAACTGAGCAGCAGGCTGCGTGGGGCGATCTGGCCAGCAGAGGGGTTAGTGAGGGTTGACCAAACGACTAAACAGCAGGCTGCGTGGGGCAACCAGGCCATCAGGGGGGGCACTTGGGGGCGACCAGGCAGGCAGGCATGTGAGCAGTTAGGGGCCAGTGGTCCCGGATTGTGAGAGGGATCTCGGAGTGGAGAGAGTGCTGGGTAGGCTGAGGGGACCCCTTCCCCACCCTGTACACAAATTTCGTGCACCAGGCCTTAGTCAGGTTATAAAAGATCTTGGATTATAGCCTCAAGATTGTAGTTTGGACCTGAGATAAAGACAGAAAGTTACCTTCAAAAACAGAAAGCTACCTTTCCTATTCATTTACAGGAAAACTTTAAGTTCATAAGCTAATCAGAGGAAGGCCGATGAACTTTGAAGAGAAAGTAATATATTTTAATTATCTTCATTTCCCCAGTTCCTAGTACCCTGTTTAGCAAGTGGTCTATACCAAATAGGAAATTGTTCAATGAATTACAGCAACATTGAAAATATCATATGCAGTAAAACCCATTAATATTCAATGAATTTTGCTGTTCTAAATCTATTTTTCAGAAACTTTATTTTTTAGGGATGGATTCTGATGAAATAGCCTATGGATTATTCAGTTTCTTAAATTAATTAAATATGGAAGGGAAAATATTTTTATTATCTTTGAGCGAGGCACTCTGCCACAAATTATACATTTCTTACCTCTGACTTCCATAACTAAGGATATATATTTCTCCCCCAACTTTTAAAATTTAAATATTTTTATTGACTTGTAGAGAGAGAGGAAGGGGGAGGGAGAAAAAAACATTGATGTGGGAGCATAACATCTATCGGCTGCCTCCTGCACACCCCCTACCTGAGATTGAGCCTGCAACCTGGGCATGTGTCCTGACCGGAAATTAAACTTTTTTTTTTTTTAAGCAACCTTTCAGTGCATGGAACGATGCCCAGGCAACTGAGCTATGTGGACCAAGGCTTCCCAGATGTTTTATTTTGTTGCTTTTATAAGCACTGGCCATAACTCAAGTGCCCTATTCTTTTTCTGGGGATTTCTCTTCTTTTTTCATATGGGGCACATTTCTTTGTCTCTTCATTTTGGCTGCCTCTCTGTATTTGTTTCTGTGTATTAGGTAGATCTGCTGTGTCTCCCAGTCTTGATATAGGGTGACCTTGTGTAATAGGTGTTCTGTGGCTCAGTGGCTTAATGTCCTTGATCACCTGAGTAAGGTGCTCCAGGAATATCCCTTGTGTGGGTTATGTGAGCCCTTCTATCATAATTGAGTCTTGATTACTGCTGGCCCATCCCTGGGTGGGGTTGCCTGAGGAGTGACCCCCCACCACAGTATAGAACTCTGTGCAGGTGCTGACCACATGAAGCAGAATTTGCTCCAGTAGGGTCTGGTGCCCGCTGAAGTCTCCCTTTGAAGTGTGCTACTTGTGGGGCTAATTGAGTCGTGCTTCGATGTGGTCTGAAGCCAGCCACTAGGTGTGTTGGTTCTGGGTCAAGTGCCCTATATTATATAACATATCTTAGATGAAATGTACTGGTTTTCATCAAAATTAACTTAGAGATAAATATCACATGACCTCACTCATTTATGAAATATAAAGAACGTCATAAACTAATGAACAAAAATAGATACAAAGACAAAGAAGCATCGAACAGACTGTCAGATTTCAGTGGGAAGGCAAGGGAGAGTTGGGGGGCGGTAAGAGATCAACCAAAGGACTTGTATGCATGCATATAAGCATAACCAATGGACACAGACACTAGGGAGGTGAAGTCATGTGCTGGTGGGTGGGGGAGGCTAGAGGAAAGTCAATGGGGGAAAAAGAACGCATATGTACTACTATTTGTAATACTTTAAACCAGTGGTCACCAACATTTTGGACCTCATGGACCACCAGTTGGCGACTGCTGCTTTAAACAATTAAAAAAAAACTTACAGATATTTTTAGTAAATAGGATGGGTATTTTATGCTAGTGCCATTTCTTTTCAGTCTTCTTATAGTCATTGAAGTCTCCCAAATTATATATTAAAACACTTAAGTAGTCTGTAAAGGTGAAAGAATTACAGTCTTTCACTTATAAATTATTCAAAACAGTGCAGTTTGTTAATTTGCCTGCTCAGTCTATATTTGATAACTTACTAATGTCATTTGATATTTTAAAATATTTTTTTATTGTTGATAGTATTGCAGATACCTCCCATTTCCTCTCCTTTTCCCCCTCCTCCCAAGCCTTCCCCTCTCACAGGTCTTCACTACCCTGTTGCCTGTGTCCATGGCCATGCATATCTATAAAAGCCTAATATGCAGAGTGCCCCCTTGTTAGTTTGACCGATGGGGAGTTTGATGATGTGCGTTGACCACCAGGGGGTGGTGTGGAACAAAGGAAGGCCCTGGCCAGCAGCCGGCCGCTGGGGAAGGGAGGCCCTGGTCAGCAGCTGGCAGCTGCTAGGGACCCTACCTGTGCATGAATTTTGTGCACTGGGCCTCTAGTAAGTATATAAGTTCTTTGGTTTATCTTTTCTTGTCCCCCCAAAAGATTGAGGTATGTCAGTCTGTTCCATATCTCCATGCTTCTGGTTCATTTGATTTTTAAACTAATTTTTCTTAGCTTTTGTAGAGCATTAATATTAAATGATTTTATAAGCCTCAGTCTTTGTGATTTGTTTTTTGCTTGTTTTTGAACAGATATAGACACTCTAGTTTTAGATGATAGTGAAGATGAGAATGCTTTATCAATATTTGAGACCAGTTGTCACTCAGGATCACCAAAGAAACAGTCATCAGCTGCTGCTGTACGTAAATCCTACCTTCATTTTACAATGTAAGTAATGTAAATCACATTTATTTCCATTTAGCATGATTTTTACTACTTTATGGTTAGAACTATGGTATATTTTTACTTACGGTTATAACCTTGAGGACTTTGATTTTCTGTTGTTCAGACCAGTCTTAGAACACTTACTGTGTATATTATTTTTTGTGTGGTAATAAATTGGTTTATTGGTCAACTGCAAAGATTTTTTTCTAAACCGATCATGTGACTTTTATTTAAACCAGGGTGGAAGGAAGGGTTACCTTTAGAAAATCAACTCATGTCCCTAATTTTATTGCTTTTTATTTGAACTAAAATGAACAGAAGTGAATTATTTACCATGGTTAGAATATTTTAATTTACAATAAATTTCAGATGATAATTTAGGGACTCTAAGGGTACTAAAAAGATTTTGAATTAGAAATTGCTCAGTAATTAAACAAGTAACTTTTCAA
The DNA here is from genome assembly GCA_004026665.1 of Murina feae. Taxonomy (NCBI): domain Eukaryota; kingdom Metazoa; phylum Chordata; class Mammalia; order Chiroptera; family Vespertilionidae; genus Murina; species Murina feae. Next base: position 12,904 of record PVJC01027631.1, read on the forward strand.
TTCTCCAAAATCCCATTAGTTTACAGTTTCCTAATTTAGATTTCTATTTACATTCACCTTTATCTATATTAAAGCAGCTTTTGCTGTGCACTTTAATGGGTAAACAGTATTAGTGCTAATCTAATTTTAAATTAAGGGACCAAATAGTTTCAAATACTAATAGCATCATCACTTACATTTACATAATTATTATGAGTGTTAAAGGACCATAATGCTTCAGTCAGGTAAGTCTAATCGCACTTTTATTTGAAGATGTTGGATTGTATGTTATGTTTAAGTAATTTTCCTTTTGACATGTTTTGAACAAATCTAAGTCTTCAACTTGAATTGAAATTTCTCCCATGTAGATGTTGGTAAAATGTTATTTTAATTACTTGCATTGATAACTTGCTTATTTTGTATTTTTAAAAATGAGAACAAATTAGTTTCATTTACTCTTTTTTTCTTTTAACAGCAAGTTCTTTTATTAGAAACTTTTTTCTTTTACTCCTGGGTCATTACTTTTATGCCCTCAGGGAAGTTTTCTTAGCCTATTTCAATAATTTTACAGATCTGCTTTATTCTTGCCTAAGAGAAAGCCAAAAACAGTCCTCCCCTCCCCTCCCCACCTAGCTAGTCTGTGTGTGTGTGTGTGTGTGTGTGTGTAGATTGTTTTGACAATTTTAGTTACATGATAGCAGAGCTAAGAAACTATCAAAAGATAATATGTTCCAATTTTATAAGATAGTTCTGTTGTAAGCAAAGTGATACAGAAATAGATTTTGATATGAGAAATTTTTTAAAATAATTTTTTAATTGATTTCAGAAAGGAAGGGAGAGGGAGAGAGAGTAGCACCAATGATGAGAGAGAATCATTAATCAGCTGCCTCTTGCATGCTCCACATTGGGGATTGAGCCCTCATCCCGGGCATGTGTTCTTGACTGGAATCAAAATTGGGACCATTCAGTCCACAGCCCGACGTTCTATCCTCTGAGCCAAACCAGCTAGGGCTAGTTTAGCCTTTTTGAAGTTGGTTTAATTTTAGCTTCCTTTAAATAAGCTTTTCTAGTTCTGATTTGACTTTAATAGTGAGATAGCTGTATATTCTAGAATAAGCTTTTTTTGTGTGTTATAGATTTCTTTTCCACCCATTGTGCCAGCTTTTATGTGTTTACTGTATGACAGGTACTGTACTAGGTGCTGAAGACATAAGTATGATTAAAGTATAACATTCTTAGTCTGGAGATTACAAACATTGCAATATGGCTGAGGTGCTATGAAAGCAGAATGAAGAAGCTTTCATTGGGAAGTCCAGGATGGCTTCTCAGGAGAAGTAGTGACATTTGCTGTTTTTTTGAGTATGAAGGGTTAGGAATTAGCATCTGATGTTCATTGCAAACTAGATGTGTGGTAAATGTATAAAGTGTGGGGCCTTATGTATGATAATTCATATAGGTCTTTCAATAATCATATAGCTAGTTTGTGGTATCATTATTTTATAGATGATGAGACTGAAGCACTAAGTTAATTGCCCATGATAATGCTGCTAGCAGGTGGCAGAGCCAGGGTCTGGACTGTTTGTTTCCTGGGATCATATTCTTTTTCTTACACTATGCAGTTTCCATATTGATTTCTGAGCTTAATATATAGATAGGAAAATGCATCGCTTTTCTGGGTAGGTTAGACAATAATATTTTTACACTTTCTAAGAAATATACATGTTAGAATGTAAGCTTGATAAGAGCTACACAATGTTTTTGGTTAGTTTTCATTGGTTTGACTTCTGGTTTGAATAGCGTGTGTTAGCGTGCCAGACCAATAAAGAGGTGCTGGACGCGTGGAAGGCATGGCTCTAGCCTGGCCTCCAGTGACACTAGTGTGGGCATTGCTGGCGGGTTTCTTTTTCTGGGAGAAGTTTCCTAAAACAGTGTTGAAACTTTTAATTTAGATTTAAGATGAAATATAAGTAAAGGTATTTAAGATACGTTAATCTGGTAGAGAACCCTTATGAGGGAAATTAGTTTACTTTCCTACAATATATTGTCATAAGGGGATGAGAAACATAGCTTTCTGAGGTTTTCCAAATGAAAATAGCTTTGTTTTTTCTAATTAGAAAGATGATATACTCTGTAGAAAATTCAAGTAATAAAGAAGAGCATAAAGAAGAAAGTAAAAATTAAAGCCCAGGCATCTGAAGGTAATATTTGTTAGTTTTGGTGACCACCCTTCCCGTGCACATAGACAGACCCACATAATATCTTATATAAACTGTATCCTCCTTGTAAGGTTTTTAATATATCTTGCTGTTTTATCCATTATATTGGGAATGTTATTTCATGTCACTATATTTAATGCCATTCTTTTTTTTTTTTAATTTTGTGAGTTTATTTGAACCAAATTGTTGACAATTGCCAGGAAGTAGAATCTTAATAGATTGAGATAATGCTCTCAATGCCATTCTTTTCAAATAGCTGCACAGAACTTTATTTTTTTAGATGTTCCTTAGTTTATATAACCTTACTGATAAAAATTGAAGTTTCAAATTTTTCTCATTTATAAGTAATGCTGTGGTAGTCAAATTTCTAAGTATACATCTTTGTACCACTATCTGATTCAAAACTTAGGATAAATTTTAAAACTGTGATCGCTGTGTCAAAGGGTATATATATTTGAAAACATGACACAAGTTGTTAAATTGCTTCCAGAAAGGTAGTACCAATTTCATTTTTATCACTAATATTTTTCCTATAGCGTTATCAATTCTGAGTACAATTTGTCTTTTTAAATCTTTGCCCACTAAATAGACGAAAATAACATCTTGTTTATTTGAACCATTAATTAATTAATTCATTCATTCAAAGTGCCCATCATGTGTCGCATGCTGTCTTAGGTCCCTAGAATATGTCAATGAACAAAATGGGCTATGATCCTTACTCTCATTCAGCTTACGTTTTAGATGGAAACAGACAAAGAACAATAAGTGTAATAGGTAAATAAAATGTTAGAAGGTAAATACTTAGAAAAAATATAGAGAATACTAAGAGGTAAGGGAGTTTTGGGGAGTGAGATAAGTTGCAGATATCCTTGCATATATATTTGGTATGTATTTGTCATACTTGCCAAATTTAATTTTGGGAAATTGTTCTTTTTCCCACTCCAACTCTCTGGGCCTTGGTTTTTTCATCTGTTTAACAGATAAAAACTGTTTTTCATTATTTATGTTTTCATAATTTTTTTATCTGTTAGTAATCTCTACATCTTTCTCAAAGCTAGATCACTCTTGAGCCTTAGACCCTGTCCAGCTGCCTATCTTGCTTTTTTGTGCTGTAGATATTTAATTTTAATTTTATTTATTGATTTGAGAGAGAGGAAAGGGAAAGAGAGAGACACTGACTCGTTGTTTCATTTCTTTATGCATTCATTGGTGATTTCTTATATATACTACGACTGAGGATTGAACCTGCAACCTTGCTGTATTGGGATGACTAACTAACTGAGCTACCCCTCCAGGCTGTGCCGTAGATCTTTTAGTATATATTGGACTGTGTCTCCTCTTCTCTTCCTTTGAGTCCTGTGAGCTACTACTCACTCAGTTATGCAACTAGAATTGGATATCATTCTCAGTTTCCTTCTCTTTCCTTATGTATCTAGTCAATGACAAAGTCCTGACTAAATAAGTCTCATCTTAGGGTGTTCTTTCTCACCTCTCTAACAGTATTCTTGTCTAGACTCATTAAGATCTCATGCTTGGGTTATTATAGCAAACCACTAATAGATCATATTTCCTCCTGTTTTGCCTTCTTTAAAAATCCTTTCCTATACTGACATACTGGGCTAGAGTTATCTTCCAAAATCATGTGTGAGATTATGTCACTTCCCCTGCTTAAGCATCTTAATGCTTTCTCATTGTCTTCAGTGAACATTCCAAACTTATAACAGGGTTTACAAAACCCTTCATAGCATTTCTCCTTTGCACTTCCCTTCCCTAGGCTCCCCTTCCTCCCCCTCCTCCCCCCCCCCTCGGTACCTTTACCCCTGCATTGCCCTGAAACCTTAAAAGAAGCTGCTGTATGCACTGTATTCATTAGCTCAAAGGGCCAAGGCCTCTGGTCTTTTGCACATCCTGTTTTTATTTCTCGGTATTCATCATTTCTGCCTCCCATCTGTTGGGTTTGTGCTTCAGTAACACTTTTCCAAGAAAGCCTTCTGTGAGTCTTTAATTGGGGTCTCTCTGTGAGTCTTAAACATTGCTGCTTATTAAGCACACTGTATTATAATAATTTATGTATATCGCTTTTCCACCAAGTACCATTCAGTTATGAGTTCTGTGATAACAGTGGCATCATTAGAACGTGTAGGGCCAACACATTCAGCTTAGGAAGCATTCTACAATTGTTAAATGAATGAATGTTTAAAAAATATTATCTATTTGCATCTTTTTCTGATCTGCTTATATTCTGTGCTCAAGAAAGTATTTTTTATTAACTCCATGCACATCACCGCTTTATGCACTGAGAACCATTTTTATTAATGACAGATTCTTGGTCTTACTTGGTTGTTTGCCATTTGGTTCAGGTTGTAATTTTTGAATTTTAAAAGTTTAAAAATTTGTATGAATTAGATGCATGTATCTTTTGATTTTTCTTGTTTCTGTGTGAGCATTCATTTTACTTATTCCTTGAAATGAGGATCTGAATCCTCCTTATTTAAACATTTATTTTATAATTCACCCGTGTTCCATTTATTTTTTTATGCTTTTATGTAAAATTCTTTCAGTTACTATGATTTGTTTCCTGGGTTGCCTATTACCTTCCACTGATCTGTGTTACTTTCCTTGGTATATTCTACATTCTGTTTTGTTATTCTGTTTTGTAATATGTTTCAGTATAAAGTAGGGCACATCTTAACATAGTGGTTGGGAGCCTGCACTTTGCGATCATATGGGCCTGAATGAGAATTTGAAATCTGTCACCACTGTGTTATACAGTCTTATACCTAACCTCTCTGAACCTTGGTTTCTTCATCTGTTTAATAGGTGGAAACTATGTATTTCACAGAATTGTTAAGAAAGTTAAACCATAAATTTGTATGAAGCGTTTGTTACTAAAATAGGTTTAAATGTAAAATTGAACCTAACATCTTTTTTCAAAAATTTCTTGATTACTTTTTCCAGATAATGTGGTGAATAAGCTTTAAATCTCCCTCTCTCAAATTTTTTTGGGATTTTGATTTGAATTTTTAAATGTATAAAATAAAATACATACATATATATGTATTGACATCTTTATAAAATCAGACTCATGACGTATTCCATATCGTTTCATACATACTTTTCTTATATTGTTTGTTTTGCCATTTGTGTTTTTGCAGTTGTAAATAGGATCTCATTTCTTTTTTTTATGTTGGTTCTTGATGGTATTTAGGAAATCTTTTTGCCTTATTTCTTATTACTTTGCTGATAGATTCTGACAATTATTAGATGATTCTCATGGATTTTCTAGTACACAATCATCCTTTTCAAGTAACAGTGTTTTCTCTATTTCTTCCCATTAGTTCTGTTTATTTGCTTATTGCATTGCTTAGAATTTACTTAATATATAGTGATTGTATATAAATTTGTTTTGTTTATTTGAATTTCATGAATATATTTTTGTAAACCTACCTTCTCTAGTGTAGGGCTTTAGATGTCGTATTTGAGGGTATTAGCCTAGAAACAGAATTAGTTGCCACTGAAAAAGTCCTACCTCTTCCCTTCCCTCATTTTAAAAATTGTGTTTAAAATACATACAATTTAGCATTTTAACCATTAAAAAAAAAGTCCTATATTTTGGATAATCTTCAGATATACCTCCTTGTTGAAATGGGATTCTTAATATTTGACCATAGATTGATAATAACTAAATCACACATAGTGTCTGAAACATTTTCCAAGTTAATATATTTTTACTTTTTTTTTGAAGTGGTTTTTATATTTTTACCTCTTGATTATTATGGTCAGAGGGATCAACATTTTAAAACTAATTAGTGAAAAATGACTCACTTTACTTAATAAGAAAGATAGGGAAGTTCTATTAATTTGGAGTTATATTCTTTTAATGTAAATATATTGCCTAATATTTCATATTGATCTTCAGAGTGTATGGTTTCAAAATAATTATTATGTCTTATATGTATTGCAGGTCACCATATCATCAGCCAACCTCTTATAGGCCAAGATTATTGCTGTCTGGAGAACGAGGCTCAGGTCAAACTTCTCACCTTGCTCCAGCACTTTTGCACACTCTAGAAAAATTCTCTGTACACAGACTAGATCTCCCAGCACTTTATTCAGTTAGTGCCAAAACACCTGAAGAATCATGTGCACAGGTAGGTTTGTACCATATCAGAGCAGTTGCAACTTCCTTGATAGTTTTAATAGATAAATTTTTTCAAAGAACAGTAATATGAATACTAACTTTTATTGCTTATTTGTTAACATAATATTAAGGTAGAGAATCCTTTTGATGTGTAATATTTTTCAAAATGAGCTTGTTTTTACAATGATACTTCATTAATTTCTGAAATTTTAGTATTCTGTTTCTTGTATTAAAGTTTAATGCAATGGTGTAGAAAGGGATTTTGTCTTTTTCTGACCCTCTTTTCAAAGCTATGGTTTCAGAGCCTTTCTAGACTTATATCTGTACTTATAGGAAGGGAAATGATACCCAATTTGAGATGCCAAGACTTAACATTTATCTAGAAACATGATATTTGATTTTCAACTACTTTATATTTGCCAAGTTGTGAAACAAAGTTCTAGGAGACTGTTTATATTTTTGAGGTTCTAACATATAACTATGAATTTATTATCAGTGTGCCATGTTATAACTAGAGGTTAGGGAAATAAGTTTTATTAGCCAAGGGATTGTATTTTGTCTTCACCATTTCTGTATCTCTGACACAGTGCAGCTTAGGAAGTGCTCATTGAACGTTTGAATAATCTATACTAATAAAAGGGCAATATGCTAATTAGACCGGGAGACCTTCTGGACAAAGTCATGGTGGTGGGGCCGAGGCAGAGGCAGTTATGGGCGATCAGGCAGGAGGGGAGGGTAGTTGGGGTTGATCAGGCCAGCAGGGTGAGGGCAGTTGGGGGCAATCAGGTTGGCAGGGGGACAGTTGGGAGCAAGTAGGCTGGCAAGGGGGGGCAGTTGGGGGCAAGAAGGCCAGCAGGCAGAGTGGTTAAGGGCAGTCAGGCAGACAGGCAGGTGAGCAATTAGGAGACAGTGGTCCTGGATTGTGAGAGGAATGTCTGACTGCCGGTTTAGGCCATATCCCCAGGCTCGGGCCTAAACTGGCAGTCGGACATTCCCCTAGGGGTCCTGGATTGGAGAGGGTACAGGCTGGGTTGAGGGGACCTTTCTCTCCCCTACCCCTGTGCATGAATTTCATGCACCGGGCCTCTAGTAGAGTAATAAAGATGTAATAGAACTAATAGATGTAATAGAGTAATAAAGAATTTGTACTCGTGTAGGGATAGATACAGTAATAGAACAAAAGAGAATTCATTTATGCCTGCATAGAATGAGAATTTAGTATCTGATGATGATGCTTTTTAACATCAATAGATAGACTAGGTGGACTATTTAATAAATGGTCTTGGAAAACTGGCTGGTTCAGTAAGGGGAAAAGAAAACAAAACAAAACTGGATTTCCTACCTTTTTCTGTAACCCCAAAACAAATTCTACATTGTCAGTGGAACTGTTATGAGCATTCATAAGGTCATATATTTATTATCTTGGGTGTGGGAAAATGATTTTTAAGCAATGAACAAAATCCAGAAAACATAAAGATATGAACAAGTTTGATTACACATGGCCCCAAAATTATTTAAATAAAATTAATAGACATAATCTGATAGGTATATTTTTCACATACATGTCAAGGACAAGTTTCCTAAACATAAAAAAATGTTAATCTTAGTAAGAAGAAATACTAACAGCCTAATATAAAAACTGGCAAAATTGGAGCATGCCATTTATAGGGAGAAAAAAAATAGAAAAGGCAACCAATAAAAATATGAAAAGATTCTTAACCTCACTTATGAGTGAAAAAATATGCAAATTAAAGCAACGAGGTATCATTTTAAAACAACAGTTAGGTTTATAAATATAAAGAGCTTGATAACACTGAGCATTGGAGATGTGGGATGCTCAGACATGGTTAGTAGAAATGTAAATTTATTGAATAGTTTTGGAGTGTAGTTTGGCACTGTCCTTTAAAATTTCAAGTACATATACCGTTTGACCCAGGAATTTTACATTAAAGGTATATTAGCTGTAAGTATTCACTGCTGGGTGAGCAAGGATATTCATGACAGCATTGTGTAAAATTGCCAAACAAAATAAGACCAAAAGAAACAAATAGAATGTTCTTTAATGGTAGACTGGCAAAAAAAAGTTATGGTATATTCTCACATACAGAGGGATATGGTGAAGCCATTAACAAAGCTGAGGTAGTCTTACATAGACTGATACAGAAAGATGAAGGAGATATTGGTGAAAAAAGCAAGTTTTAAATCAATCTAAGTATGATATTCTTTATGTAAAAAAAGCCTTAAAAATGCTATATTCATGCTTATATGTAAGTGGAGAGTTTATCTACGGATACACACCTCCTCCCCCAACCCCCAACAATAACAACTATCTGTTAACAATGATTGCTTTGGCATGGGGGAAGGAATTTGAAGGGTTGGGGAAATGGATAAATTTGGTCATTTTAGTTTATACTCTGCTGCATTGCTTGGAATATTATTTTTCTTTTTATATGTATACTAGGGGCCTGGTGCACAAAAATTTGTGCACTTGCGGGGGGGGGGGATCTCTCAGTCTGGTCTGTGCCCTCTCACAGTCTGGGAACCCTAGGGGGATGTCCACCTGCTGGCATGCCTGGCCAGCCTGGGTGAGGGGCTGATGGCTGTTTGCAGGCTGGCTAAGACCCCCAGTGGAACCCTCATCCCATTGGGGTGTGGCCAGCCTGGGTGAGGGGCTAAAGGCCGTTTTCAGGCTGCCCACAGCCCCTTCAGGGTTCAGGTCCTTACTAGGATTTGCAGGTTGGCCACAGCTCCCATTGACCCAAGGTCCCAGCGAGGCTGGCTGGAAGCAGGTTTCTGGGGTTTATTTATCTTCTATAATTGAAACTTTGTTGCCTTGAGTGGAGGCCACAGCTGGCCTAGGCAGGCAGTTTCCTCCATCATTTGCCTCCTGTTTGCTCTAGCTCCGTGGCTGCCAGCTGCCATCTTGGTTGGGTTAATTTGCATACCATTGCTCTGATTGGCTGGTGGGTGTGGTTTGGCTAGTGGGCGTGCCTTAGGTTTAACGGAGTAAGGGTTAATTTGCATATTACTCTTTTATTAGATTAGATTTGATAGTATCAATCAAACAAGATAGAATCACATTGAAAGGGAAACATTTTCACACTGGCCGGTGTGTCTCAGTTGCTTGGTGAGTTGTCCTGTTTACCAAAAGGTTGTGAGTTCAATTCCCAGTCAGGGTACATGCCCAGGTTTTGCGAATTTGATTCCCTGGGAGGCAACAGGTCAGTGTTTCTCTCTCTATCCCTTCTTCTCTCTCTCTCTAAAAAAAAAAAAAAAGACACAAAGTTCCAGTTTTAAAATAGATTCAGAAATGTAATGTACAACATAGGGAATATAGTCAACAATATTGTAAGAACACTGCACATTGACAGATGGTTACTAGACTTAAAGTGGAGATCACTTCATAAGATGTATAAATAAATGTTGAATCACTATTTTGTACACCTGACACTAATATTGTATGTCAACTATATTTTAAGAAAAAATAAAGTATGTGCATTTAAAAAAATAAAAACAAATCAATAAAAAAGAAAGAGGAACATTTTTCAAAATGAGAGGGTATTCTATTATTGATCCTTATGGCTAGTAAGTGTACATATTTACAAACATTTCTGGCTTAATAAGGAAATACTTAGGAAGCATTGTAGTAAACTCTACGTTGCTATTACTGAGATAATAGGGGCCCGGTGCACAAAAATTTGTGCACTCGGGGTGGAGGGAGTCCTTCAGCCCGGCCTGTGCCTTCTGACAGTCTGGGACCCCTCAGTGGATGTCCTATGATGGCCCCAGTCTGCCAGGCACCTTGTGTGTGTATGAGTGTGTGTGTGTGACCACTGGGGACCTGCCCCCAGCCACATCTGAGGCTCGGAGCAGTCCTCCTGTGTGTGTCTACCTGC
>PVJC01027632.1:0-23159 GCA_004026665.1 Murina feae
TTCTGGGGTTTATTTATCTTCTATAATTGAAACTTTGTTGCCTTGAGCGGAGATCACAGCTGGCCTAGGCAGTCAGTTTCCTCCATCGCTGGACTCCTGTTTGCTCTAGCTCCATGGCTGCTGGCCACCATCTTGGCTGGGTTAATTTGCATATCATTGCTCTGATTGGCTGCTGGGCATGGCTTGGCTGGTGGGAGTGGCTTATGTGTAACAAAGTGAGGGTTAATTTGCATATTACTCTTTTATTAGATTAGATTATTTCTCTTCCTATGAGCGTAAGACCCTTCTAGTTAGTATGTGTTCTGAAGAAGGATGTCTTTTATATTGTTAACTCCATCCAAAGTACCTTCATACAATACTATGTCATACGAAGATGGGAAAGGGACAGTCTGAGGAATGAACTCAGGTAGAGGGTGAACTTCTAACAGATTCATAGGCTTGAAAATCTGGTAAGGCCCAGGGCAAGTTAGGAAGTAGGAGATGGAATGAAAGATGCTCAGATTATCAGGAGAGGGTTACTGATGAGGCACTGAAATCAGGAATACAAGTCAGACATGATGCTTGAATAGCTTTTGCCCTTCCAAGTGGGCAAGTCCCACAAGGAGTCAGGTGTAGATGGAGAAGTCAGTGGGGATAGGTGCAGAGACTTAGGTGTCCTTAGCATCTAAGAATAATACAGATCCAGGAAGAATATAAGCATATCAAAGGTAGTCTAAAAGAACAAGGTCTATTAGATATATATGAAGAAAAGCTATACAGATGTGAAATAGTGAGAGAAAGGAAACAAGAAAGGCAGATTGAAGAGGAACAAAGGTGGTGTAAAAACAGTTTAGGAGAAAATTGAGCCCAGGAGCCACAAGGAGAGCTAGGCTAGTAGAGGCCACCCTGCAGGGCTGCTCAGCCACAGATCTGCCCAGAGACTAAAGCTTCTCTAAGAAGGAAAAGCCACACACGAAATGTGTTTGTGTTTTTATAGTTTAGTGTGTCTGTAAAACATTTCTCATTACATTAATTTCCAGTGGAAAAAGTAATATACCTTTCAAAACACGAGATTTGTAAATGCCCAGGAAAGTCTCATTTCTGCCATCCTTGTAATGTCCTGCAATAAAAGATGAAAAAGAGGCCTTTTCAAGATGTTTAGAAATAGAATAAGCAGTGAGGAGAAAATTTCCTTTTCCTTTTAAATAAATCTGAAAGTGGGCATGCTTCCAGCTAATAGGAGAATGTTGACTTCCCCTGGGCCTAACCAGAAGACCGTGGGGCAGCCCTTGGCAAGCTGACCAAGCAGTCCCTTGTCTGAGGCATATTTCATGTCAATCAGGGCTGCTGATAAGATACACAGTCAAGCATGCATGCAGGTAAGCACAGGACACTCTCAAATATTGGACAAAGCATGAGTATGTGTCTCATATCCAGTATTACCCCAAGAAGAGCCAGTCCTACTTATGAGAAGTAAATTCATCCAAAGTGGGCTGGTTACGATCCTGGATCCAAACACAAACAAGAATTAGGGACACCATGAAAGAAAGGGACCAGGTCTTACTTTTAATTGGTCACCAAATACATCACATGTGTTAAGGAATTAAAGGAGCGATGATTGAGGAAACATAAAGGATTGAGTGAGCATGATTTCTGTACTGCAGTTTGACATATTCTGTTAATTTAAAACCTGCTTCCCATGTTTAGTGGCTGTACTGTAAGAGTGAATGGTGGAGTTGAAAGGACATGAAAATAAGCCACTCGGGTTCTCAGCCTGATTTTGCTCTAATCTGTGTGTAACCCTAAGCTAAGCCTTCTGTGTACACAATGTTTTCAGTGGTAAAATGAGAAGAATGGAGTCATTCATTTTTATTCTTTAAAAAATAGTATTTTTTTTCAAATATTATATGGAGCCCTAACTAAGAAAATGGCACCTCTGTCCTCTTTCAGGTTGAAAGGATGGAGCCCAACCACCAACCTGCCTGCCTGTCTTCCTCTCTACCAGCCCAACATGGGCACCCTGCCACAGACTGCAAGGATTCCTCAAAAAATAATTCTTTTCATTTGCATTTATTTAGAAAGTTCTCATAAGCAAATTTGAATCATAGGGAACACAATGATAGTGTTTATCTTGACCTTAAAAATTACCAGTTCATGTGATCTCTAAATTGCAATTGGCTATTGGATTGTTGATGTTACTCAGGTACCTAACAGTCAGAGGCTGGTGTAAGTGTGTGATAGGTTCTGAGCCTGGGTGCTTTCTTCTTCAATGAGAAAAAAAAATTTTTTTTTTCAGACAAGTATGCATTGCTTCTATAAACTTTGATTACAAAGATCATCTCATTACAGCTAATTCTAAGATATTGTCCAGATAGTTGTGATCCTGTTAAAATTCTGTGGAATAAATTTTTACTTAGAACCAGTATATAACCAGCACTTTCAAGATGCAGGTATTCCTTTAATTCCTCTTTAATATACTTTCAAATTTTGAGAACACAGTCCCCTCCTCTTATCCCCAGATAGAGCTATTACCACTCCCCACCTGAGCCTGCCTTTTTGAAATCTGAAAGTTCCTTAAACTTGATTCTATCACATAGAATAAATGTGTTCTGAGTCTTGTTTCCTCTCAACCCTATTACCTCATGGACACCAGTCTATTAGGCTACAGAGTAATCCAGGTTAATGAACTCCTATATAGCTCTTTAGGGGAAATATGAGAGTATTTTAAAATGTGCTTCAAGAGTCAGATCCAACTCAAAGAAGTGATGAAAAAAGTGAAAATTCAAGGCATCTTGGAAGTGCAGTTGATACCGCTCTCAAATTTTATTCCATATTCAATCATTTTTCCTTAAGATTATTCTCTCTAGGGCTTAGAGATGTTTGTAATATGAAGATATTTGCCTTGTGGGGTTTTTTGGTAAGGGTTTGGCCAGTCCCACAGGAAGCTTTCCTATTTTCTTGATACTCCAAAATATATAGAATCTGAATGTTTATCCTTAAGTGGTCTTTTATATGTCTATTAGAGGCCAGTGCATGAAATTCATGCACGGGGGAGGGGGGAGCCTCAGCCCAGCCTGCAACCTCTCCAATCCAGGACCCCTTGGGGGATGTCCGACTTCCGGTTTAGGCCCAATCCCAGGTATTGGGCCTAAAATGGCAGTCAGACATCTCTCTCACAATTCAGGACCACTGGTTCCTAATTGCTCACCTGCCTGCCTGCCTGCCTGATTGCTCCTTACTGCTCCTCCTGCCAGCCTGGTCACCCCCAATTGCCCTCCCTCCAGCCTAGTTGCCCCAACACCCCTCTGCCAGCCTGGTCACTCCCAACTGCCCCCCCCCCCCGCTAGGCTGGTTGCTCCCAACTAGCCCCCCTGCCAGCCTGGTCATCCCTCACTGCCCATCCTGCTGGTCTGGTCACCCCCAACTCCCTCCACTCCCTCTCATCAGTCTGGTCACTCCCAACTATCTCCCTGCCACCCTGGTGGCCCATGCAGCCTGCTATTCAGTCAATTGGTTGTCCTTCACTAACCCCCTGCCAGCCTTGTCACCTCATGCAGCCTGATGTTTGGTTGTTACTGTTACTGTGACAGTGTCCTAGAAAAATTGCATATTCCTCTATTAGTATAGATAATTATCTCAACTTCTTCATGACAACTTATTGGTTACTAGGTTCACCTACCTGCTTAGTTTAATTCATATTAAACTAAGAGAGAAACCAATTATTAAGAGAAGAACACATTCGTAGTAACACTATCTCTAACCAGTAATGAATCATCTATAACAAAGTTAACCAAAAATTTTAAGTAATCTTTACCATCACACATTATATCAATTTAATTTATAGAATTAAACAAGAACAGCTATAATGCTAACTATTATAAATCCATAGACTTGACTAAAAAAGACTAGTAGCTATTAAATATGAATCACATTTTTTAAAATCCTTGATGGCTGTATAATACTAGGATTCCTAATATCATCATTGTACAGCTCTTTGCCATATGCTCAAGTGGGACCATCTGACTCCCCTACTTAAAACTCATTAACACCAGTTGTGAGGATCTTCATGATCTAGACCCTACTCATTTTTCCAGCTACAGTGCTTTCTATGTTCTCCTTAGTCATTTGCTCTTTTGTCTCTTAGCCCTAGATATGTTGCCCCTTCTGCATTGCTCTGTCTCCTCACCTTCTCATCATCATCTGCTTCCTTTGTCTACCTAAGGATTATTTGACCTTGAATATCACAATCAATAGAACTTCTTTTATATATATCTTTATTTGTATTTATTACAGAGAGGAAGGAAGGGGGAGAGGGAAATAGAAACATAAATGATAAGCATTGATAAACATCAATTGATCAGCTGCCTTCTGCATGCCCTGGGTTGGGGGTCGAGCTCGCAACTTGGGCATGTACCCTTGACCAGAATTGAACCCAGGACCCATCATTCTGCAGGCCAACACTCTGTCCACTGAGCTAAACCAGCTAGGATGATAGTACTTCTTTAAGAATGTCTTCAGTGCCTTCTTGGGGTTTTGAGTCCTCTTCTATACCCTCTATTGCCCTATCAGGTTTCACACACCATTGCAACTGCCAATTGACCTGTCTGTGCTCCTGCCCCCTATGGTGTAAATTGAAAGCAAGTCCAACTTTTAATAGGCCACGTTGTATTTCAGTACTGAGTGTCATTTCTAGCATGCATTAGGGAATTAAAAGCAAATGCTGACTAAATGAGTGAATGAAATAAATCATATTCTACTTATCTTTTTTTAAATTTTAAACATTTTCATGTATGTATATGTATAAATAGGCACATCCTATCTAATAAAAGAGTAATATGCAAATTAGGTATCACTCCATCACAAAGATGGACACCTCCATAGCCACAAGATGGTGGCACCCATAGCCACAAATGGATGCCCCCATAGCCACAAGATAGCATCGCCCATAGCCACATCATATCTAATAAAAGAGTAATATGCAAATTAGGCATCACATCATCACAAAGATGGCCACCTCCCGTAGCCACAAGATGGTGGTCCCTATAGCCACAAGATAGCAACACTCAGTCCGGTGTAGCCGTGCCACTGAAGTGGACAGACCTATTAGCCAGGCAGGTGATGGGGGAAGTGGGGAGCCTGAGGGGAGGAATAGGCAATCAGAGGGGGCTGGGGGTCCCTTGCCCAGGCCAGAGGCCTCAGGCATGGGCAAGGGTGGAGCCAGTGAGTGGAGGGGGCAAGGGCAGAGCTGGTGATCGGAGGGGTCTGAGGGTGTCCTATCCAGGCATAAGGCCTGGGCCAGAGGCCTCAGGCCTGGGCAGGGGCAAGGCTGGAGATTTCAGGGGCCTGGGCTCCGCAGAACCAGCGATCAGAAAGACAAGGACGGAACCTGCAATTGCAGGGGTCTGGGCACTGGTAGAGCTGGCAAAGCAGGGGTTTGGGGGTCCCCTGTCCAGGCCTGTAGCCTTGGCCAGAGGCTGCCAGTGGAGCAAGGGTAGAGCCGGTGATGGCAGGGGGCAGGATCAGAGCCAGTGATCACAGAGGCCAGTGATCACAGAGGCCTGGGCTCTGTGAAGCTGGAAATCAGAGGAGTCTGGGGGGTCCTCTGCCTAGGCCTGCAGCCTCAGGCAGAGACTGCAGGCCTGGGCAGGGGCAGAACCAGTGATCGCAGGGGTCTGGGGTCCCCTGCCCAGGCCTGCAGCCTTGGCCAGAGGTTACAGGCCTGGGCAGGAGTGGAGTTGGGATTGGAGGGGCAGGGGTGGAGCCAGTGTTGGGAGTGAACTACAGAGGAAACACCTTTTCTGATCTCTCATTGGCTAAACTCCCTGTGTGCCACTGGTAATATTCTTAGTGACTTGGGTAATAAGAATCCCTAAAGGTGATCTAGGATTTTTCCACCACACTCTTGGAGAAAAAAAAAAAAGAAGGTCCACTGCTGGAGGGCTAAGAAATGTCATATCCTGCCCTAGCCAGTTTGGCTCAGTGCATAATGCCTCAGCCTGCTGACTGCAGGGTCTGGGTTCAATTCTGACCAAGGGCATGTACCCAGGTTGCAGGCTCCTCCATGGCCGGTGCCAGTACAGGGCATATGCAGGTGGCAACCAATCCAAGTGTTCCTCTCACTTTGATGTTTCTCTCCGTTTTTCCCTTCTCTTCCACGTTCTCTAAAAATCAATGGAAACATATCCTCAGGTGAGGATAAAAAAATAATAAAGAAATGTCATATCCTATGAAAGACACATCTTGAAAATGCCTAAAGAAAGTTGTCATTTTTTCATGGTGAAGGAACCAGAGTCCATGTTGATGAAAACACCTTGGTGGCTGTAGTGACCGGCAGTGGCTGCAGGAGTGGGGTGATGGGGCTGGTGGCTTCCCCTGATTAGACTGGTCACCTCTCACAAAGGGAGGCCAGACTGCAGCTTAGGCCCACTCCCCAAGGGGAGCAGGGAGTGGGACTAAGCTGTCAGTAGGACAATCTCTGAGGGCTCCCAATATGTGAGAGGGCAGGCTGGACTGATGAACCCCTTCCCCCAGTGCACAAATTTCTTGCACTGGGCCCTTCCTCTGTGTGTGTGTGTGTGTGTATATATATATATATATATATATATATATATATATATATATACACACACACACATATTTAGATGTCTACACACACACACACACACATATACTAGAGGCCCTGTGCACAAAAATTTTTGCA
The DNA here is from genome assembly GCA_004026665.1 of Murina feae. Lineage (NCBI taxonomy): Eukaryota > Metazoa > Chordata > Mammalia > Chiroptera > Vespertilionidae > Murina > Murina feae. The sequence goes on from PVJC01027632.1 coordinate 6,680, forward strand.
CTCGGGGTGTCCCTCAGCCTGGCTTGTTGCCTTTCGCAGTCTGGGACTCCTTGGGGGCTGTCCACCTGCTGGCTTAGGCCCACTCCCCAAGCTGGCAGTCACACATCCCTCTGGTAGCCTGGGAGCCCTTGTGAATGTCCACTTGCCAGTGGGAAGAAGACCTCAGCTGCAGTTGGACATCCTTAGCACTGCTGAGGAGGCAGAAGAGGCTCCCACTACCACTGCTGTACTGGTAGCCATCAGCCTGGCTTGTGGCTGAGCAGAGCTTCTCCTGTGGGAATGCACTCACCACCAGGGGCAGCTCCTGCATTGAGCGCCTATCTCTTATTGGCCAGTGTGTGTCATAGTGACCAGTCATTCCCAGTGGTTCTGCTGTTAGGGTCCATTTGCATATTACCCTTTTATTATATAGGATATTGATATATAATATACACCCATACTTGCATGTATACGTATATTCATATACATGCATATGCAAACAATGCACATATATATGTACTGATGAGTAACTTGTACATGCATTTATATTTATACTAGAGGCCCAGTACATGAATTTCTTGTATGGGTAGGGTCCCTAGTGGCTGTCAGCTGCTGGCCGAGGCCTTCCTTCATTCTCTGCCATCCCCTGGTGGTCAGCTCATGTCATAGTGAGCAACTGAACTCCAGGTCGGTCAAACTCCCCAGGGGCCACTTTGCATATTAGGCTTTTATCCTAGCTAATAAAAGAGTAATATGCAAATTAACCATCACTCTGAGACAAAGATGGTCACGCCCATAGCCACAAGATGGCGGTACCCAGTCCCCTCACCCCAGCCATATCCACTGCCACCCAGCCATGTGCGCTCATCGGCCGCCCAGCGTGAAGTGTCCACTCCTAGGGTCATGTGTGCTCACCAGCTTCCCCCTCCTCCAGTGCACGAATTTTGTGCACCAGGTCCCTAGTATATACATATAGATAGATGCAAACTCACACAAACACAAATAGCTGAAAAATGTCACCTTCTTAGCCTAAATTTTTAAAAAGTTTCAATTTACTTTGCATATAGCTCTAACTTTTTTTGTTTTATAGCTTATATTATAACCGAAACAAAATAAACCTATAAAACAGCCTTGAATATATTTTTATAAGGGAACTATCTTAATTAAAATGCATAACTTGCCTCAAAGAATGGAAATAAAATTTTGTTAAAGTTCGTCCCCCATGATATATTTTAAATTAGAAAGTAGTTTGCATGCATACATTTAGAAATGGTTAGACGCTCCTTAATGAGAAAACAGAGACCTCTGAATGGCAGAGGAGAAACCAAACAGAGGCCTGCCCACAGTGTACCTCAGTCTGGACATCTTCAGGTGGAATCTTTGGGTATAAGGGCCTGCAAGGGCAGAGGGAAGGTTTCCATCATGTCACCTTGTTTCTGCCTGCAGATCACTAGAGCACAGGAGAGCCAGCATTGGAAATTACTCATCAGGGCCAAAAGAGCACTGCTCCACAATTAATAAAACATTGCCTTCATTTTTCTCCCTTCTATACTTTCACATTCATGCTCTAGGTTTGGACCTATTTTTGAAATACTCTGCAAAGGATAGTTCTCAGCCCCACAGACTGCTAGAGCATTAGAAGTGCCAATTGAAACAGGAATGCAATAACGTTGTGAAAGCGCATTATCTGTCAAATTCTAAAGCTTATTCAGGTGCTGATTTAATCCCTGGGAGCCCATAGGGAAATGAACATGGGATGACTTTTCATTCAGGTTGCCATAACATTTCAGTAGTGAAACTCCAGAGTGGTCTCCCAGACACCAAAAATAAAGTCTCAGCAGTAAAACAAGTGTCAACAAACCCCTTGCTTCTGTGTAGAAATAGTAGCTACTAATAAGGGAACATCAGTACATTATAAATAATCCCCGGGACAGTCTCAGAAGGGGTCTACAGTATCAAACACGTGCAGCAGGAACCGAGTAAAGGCACCTCCGAGGCCATCCAAAGCGGCAAAACAGAGAGTTTATAGCCCAGGTTGTCTGAAATGTGCCTGTCAGGTGCCAACATCCACACTTTGGAGGAAATCACCAGGACCTTCCATTATTTGATGGAACAAGCAGACAACAGGAATGTCTCAGTGTCAGAGCTTTTAGTAAAAGAAATTAATATTCATCAACACATCTTAACTCAGTCGACAGTTTAAAAGTTGGAATGAAGCATGTCATTCAGGCGGGGAGGTCCTTGGTCCAAGTTAAACAAACTCATGGAGAATGTCTGGCTATAAAAATGCTTGTTCTGTACCCTAGTGGGACTATGCTTTAACCATCAGAAATACCCAGGTGCTAAATTAACCTTGTTATTTTATTTTTAATGACTTAGTTAATGGGTAAATTTATTCAGATTAGAAAAATGTGATGTCAATATTTAATGGCAGAAAAAAAAGTGTATAAATGATCACAGTATTTAGATTCCTGTATTTAGATTGCCCCAGTAGACTCTGAGTTACTTAATTGTATAGCCTGTGTCTGGTAAAATATGTGCATCACATCTTGTAAGCATTCAGTTAATGTTTGGTGGATAAATTGAGGTTGAATAAACACATTTATAAATCTTATCAGAATAGTTAATAATACAATAGACTGTCAAAAACAAAGTTTTCATCAATTAACCAAAAATTAGGAGAATAAGACTATAAGTTTTTGATCAATAAAAAGGCTAAATACCAGTATTTGCTCAAGGAAAATCTGCAGACATAAGAAATTGAAAATTCTGCCCCTCCATAAAGCAATTTTTAAAAATGGGCAAAATAGTCAGAATTAAGTTTTTTCATAACTCAAAATTAACAAAGGCTTGAAGCAACGCAGGGAACATGTATTAAAAAGGAAAAGAAAAAAGAGCAAGACAGACAATCCCCAGTTGGTTTTTGGCTAGAACCGGGAACTTTGTGGGTCTATAGCTTACCCTGGTCCCCCACAGCCCACTCTCGTGGTGGCACCAGGAAAGTCACAGCTTGCATTCCCAGTACCAGAGGGAGCAGAATGGACCTCATTCCCAAAAAATTACATGTTCTGAGCTGCCTGATGACTCCCTAGAAGAACAACACAAAAATTTGATCTTTATTTCACCTATGGCAACGGGCCAGCTGATTCCTAAAGCCTACTGTTACTTTCAAGAGAATCTGCCCAAAACATTTGCCTGTGCTACTGCCTGACATGCTAGGTAACCGGCAAACAGCCTACATGCAAAGCTTGGGAAGGAAGATGTCCTCGAGGGCTTTGCATGGTTTCCACCTTTTCCTGTGAATCTACAAGCTCCTGTACATGCTCATGGCTGTGCACAGGTCCAGGAAAGACCTGAAAAGGCCCTAGATTGTCACCTCCTGATAAGCTTGAGGCACTAAAGAAGCAGGAAGTGATGAGTGGTGATGGTGTGCCCCAAACACGTAAGAGTTCCTTGGAAATGAATGGAAGATTTTTTTTGTTGTTCCAATAAAAGTTTAAAGAAGTCTCAAAAATAATAAATACTTGGAAGTAAACTTAACCTAAGAAGTACAAGATTTGTGCCCTAAAATGACAAAACATTGCTAGAAGCAATTAAGGACAGTTTAAATAAGTAGAAAGAACTTCCATATTCATAGATTGGAAGACTTAACGTTGTCAAGATAGCAATATTCCCCCAATTGCAGGATGTGCAGATTCCAAGAAATCCATTCCAAAATTCCAACTGTCTTTTATTCATAAATGAATCAGCTGATTCTAAAATTCATATGCAAATCTAGACAGAATAGGCAAAACAATTTAAAAAAAGAAAGCAATGCAAATGATAGCCTTACATTAAGTATTTAAAATATTTTACCTGAGTCAGCTGGAAATAAGAGTAACATGCTAATAAGATTAAAGTATTATCTTCTACAGACAGATTTTGTTTTCCCTTTCAAACAAAAATGTGCTATGAAATTACAAACTTCAGTTTTATTGTAAAGTTAATCCACTCAGAAATCTCATTTATCCCCCTATTCTTTTTGAAAACACTACAAATGTTATTGCATCTGGTACATATCCTTCCTCTACATTGTGCTGATTGGGGCTGATGTGTTCTGAATATTTTTCATAAAAATGTAAGTAACCATAGATTCTCAAGATGAAAGTGAGAGAAACAGATAATTCCATTCATTAGACTGGCCAAAACTCAAAGTGAAAACTTTATATATCTCTGTTTTCAAAACACAATTAAACAAATTTCTGTATATTTTGCCTTTTTTTTTTTTTTCCTGTGGGACAAAGCAAAATGAAACTAGGGATGTTGACTATGGCACTAGGAAAGACAGCTATATTAACAAAATGATTTCAATATTTAAGTATTGGTTCCTGCAACCAAGTTGGAAATTACAGTTATTGTAAAGTTAATATCTATATGTTATTAAGCTTAGGACACATGAGTCATACATTCTTATACTCCAAAGATGATATCATATCATTTTTTTTAATGTAAAGAAACTTGTACTTTAAGTGCTTAAAAGTTAAAAACACCAATCTCCTATTTGATGTGCCTAGATATGTTTATTTTCCTTCCTTGGTCAGAGTCTTACATATCAGTTATAAATGGGCTCCACTTCTCTACATCCCAACCCGGGTCCGTTGTAATAACACTGAGATTGCACCTCACTTGGAACTCCTCTTTCCCCATTCTTGAAGAGCACAGTTAGCCATATCTTTTGTGTATGCTACTGGTATGCATCTAAAGTAGCTCACACTCTGCCTGGTAACATCTCAATGGGCAGAGGTATTTTTCATGCCTACCAAGCTAAACATGGAATCATAGGATCAGGCGAAGGTTTGGGTTGGCAGAAATTTTCACTTTTAGTCACACCTTTTTAAATTATCAACTTTTATGCCTCTATCTGGTCCTGCCTATTTCAATACTTCAATTAGTAGACATCCTGGGAGGTAAGATGAAACAGCAGTATGAAAAACTGAGCAATGAATGTTGGAAAATCTTATGAGAAACAAGCTTTTTTTCCCTTCAGATCTTCCTTTGTTCTCCCCACCAACTCCCTTCACGTCTTCTCCAGGCCCACGAGGCTGTAGTTTTATACAAGCAGAGCTTCCTTTGGAAGAGAACTCTGCCTTTTATGTTTGTTTGTTTTATCTTTTGATAATATGAAGTAATATGAAGATTGTGTTGAAACCATGGAAATTAAGGATAACATTCTAATAAAAATATCCAGAATCACTTTCCATAGCAGATTAAGAGAACAGAGGGAGTAAAACTTGTGTCAGAACCTATAAGAAAGCAAAATGAGGAACATATTGTATTTGCAATACTCAGAAGTTATTCTGATTTCTAGTAAACAAACAACCCGTTAAAAGGAAGAATATTTTCCAGAGAATTCTTAATGGCTGATTAGAAATTCTGATGAGAGCAGAGTTATTTTCTTAAAGTTTTAATTCCAGTAGTCAATGATAATAGCTTCAATCACTGAGGTAAATTCAAATACACATTGCATTGATTTTTGAAATAAATCAGTCTTCCCTGAGTCCTTTTAAAACATCTTTTGTTTTAAAATATCTGATGAATACAGTCAAGTATCTTGTGAAACTCAAAAGGATTGCACACATTGGATAAATTTAAATGGCAAATCAGTGTTCAGTGTGCTGTTTCTTCTCAACATGGGACTATCAGCTATGGTCACAGTGTAATGATTTAATTTTAATTCACATACTGAAGCTTGCCAGGTTGTCTGTTATTTAGAATTATTCACTGCCTGCCTTGCTCCGCCATGTATGATGGCCTCTACACCTAGGATATATGCTTCTCAGGCAGCATATATCTTGCTGGAAGATTTTTTATTTAGGTTTGGCCAGTGAGAAAACTGTAAGATTTTGAAAGTATAATGGAAGCCAAAGCTATTATTTCCTCCTTTCTGCCTGCAGGCAGCTGGCATTCTCATGGCATTCAGCACACCTGAGACTCTGTACTGGCCTCTGGGCACTCCCCAAAAATTCATCTACCCCTGACTTGCTTCAGACAGCTGTGGGGAACAACAGCTGTTACCTCCAGAAACAGCCCGCCAGCCTATAGCCTGCCTGAGTGCCTGGAAGCTGAGCAGCTCCAAGAGCTACCTTTGTCTTTCGTTACCTTTGATTCTCCAGCCCTCCCATCGCGTTTAGAAACCCCTAGGCCCTGCATTAAACCTCTTCCTTCTTGAAATACAAAAGCGTTTTTTGCTATTATGATTTATCCTTGAGCAATAATAGTTACACATCAAATGAAGGCCCATCTTGAGCTATTTTGCCTTTATTTCAGTAAGATGTCATTGCCCAAAGTAATTTTTAGGCTGACCACCTAAATAAGGAGTTCAGTATTAGATTGATTCTGATTGGAGTGTCAAAATTCCATCATTTAGAGTGGGGGGGGAGGGTATGACTTTTAGAAATAGCTGAAAGCTACTTGAATTTAAAGATAATTTTAAGAGAAGGTTATAAGTATGTTGTAAGGAAAGACCATAATATATATGTAAACCTCCCAAAGTAGGCTATTGTGGTAGGAATAATGTCCATTTAAATGCCATTATACAAAATTTAAAGCCTTATGTCATGGTGGTCAGTTTGAAAATATATCCACGTAAGCAAAGTTTATATATATATATATATATATATATATATATATATATATATGTAATATAAATTACTACATCAGCATTCATGGATTACAGGAATAAGAAAATAGGCCAACATTTTTTAATCAGCTAATGATCTGTCAAAATACAAAGTTATTACACTATTATTGACTATATTCCCTGTGCGTACATTACATGACATATGGTAACTAGACCACCTAAATAAGTCGTTCAGTATTAGACTGATCTTGATTGGAGTGTCAAAATTCCATCATTTGTGGGTGGGTATGACTTTCAGAAATAGCTGAAAGCTACTTGAATTTAAGGATAATTCTAAGAGACGGTTATAAGTATGTTTTAAGAAAACATACTTATATGTTTACCTTGTAAGTAAGGTAAACCTTCCTTATGTATGTAAATATTAAATCATGATGATGTATATCTGAAACTAATAGGATATTGTATACGTCAATTTGAAAAAGTTTAAAACAAATAAATAAACTAATCACATTAGGAAACTTGAAAACAAGATTGGACGGACCCTAACAGAAAGCTACTCCATGACTACAGAAATGTAATTTGAAGGGTCACAGCTACCTTTGTTTTTATTAAATGATGCAGAAAATGTGGCCTGCAGTCCTCCAATATGTCATCTGTTTCTCCATTAAGAACAGACTATTGAAAAGGACGACATCTAACCATGTATGTCCTTGTAAAGGAAAAGCAGAGAACTTGATCTCTGTAAGGTATGGGCGCCTGTCAGTGTTGTGATTTTTGAGATGTAAATATATCTTTAAGGCAAGATAGATAATCCATCAAATTTACCAACTAAGAAAGAGTGAAATATAAGTGTAATACTTGGATGCAACTCAAAATGAATCTAAGTATTGCTATGAGATTTCTCACTCACAAATTACAATTAGTCTTATCTATAAGACTGCATTTTAAGTGTTATTTTTGGAATAAGTGTTATATTTGTATAAATCAAAAAGAAAGTATAAAAACTATGCAAAGCCTGCCTCTCACCCCTTGTCAGCTAACTCTTGTCCTCACCTCCATGGGAGCTTCTAAATCTCCTTCTGAAGTTGCTCTATAAACACCTAAGAGATACACATACAGGATGCTTAATGTGCATAAGAACGCATGTTACAAACATTTCAACATAGTTTCTTCTCCATACCTAAAAATCTCCCCTTTTATGGATATAGCTTATATATACCATAACACTTAATCAATGAACTATTGTGGGGCATTTGTACTTCTTCTAATATTTTTCTATTATTAATAAAGTTTAAAAAAATAACTTTTTATGATTGTCATTTTTAGAGTGAATAATAATATCTATCAATTAAATTCCAAGATAAAATTGTATATATACACATATATACATATATATATATATATATATAGAGAGAGAGAGAGAGAGAGAGAGAGAGAGAGAGAGAGTCCTAAAAACTGTATATACACTTTAACAGCTGATAGCTCAATTTTGAAAATGAAATGTATTTAACAAACACTGCTTTTGTAATTACTCAAAGTGTGTGTATATGTTTTTGGGGACACCATATGTGTGTGTGTGTGTGTGTGTGTGTGTACATATACTCTTTCATTTTTAAGTACAATAAATTCTTACAACACATAATTAGAGTCCAAAAATTCAACTGTATAAAATATAGCATTATGTTTTTGTAAGTTAATGAAAACCAGTTTTTTCCATCAGCCTTTCAGTTAGCATATATAAACAAAAGCCACAAGAAAAGGGTTTCCACGCAATTGTTTCGTATGGGTGGGAAAGAACAGCTACTACAAAAAGCATGCAATTGAACTTCACTGTGAGCGTCCCAAGCACCCATCAGATTTTCAGCTCCTAACCTTACCCTATTTTTCATGCAGAAGATGAATAACCTTTTAGTCCACTCCAACTTGAAAGCAGAGCCAGTGGTCATTAGCATTGTTTCATTTCACATAATGTCCCAGATGTTACAGGGAAAATGACTTCATTGTCCATGTGCGATTCGTTGGATTGTAGTTTTACTCTTCAGCTAGCCATGTCTGAGAATGCATGTCTCCCCAGTTTTGCCAACTGAGTAACAACTGCATTTTAACGAAGTCTTAGTATTGTTCCAAAGAGAAGAGTGGAGAAGTTGGTGAATCTGTATCTAAGTTTTAATGTAATTGGTCTTACTAGAGGTACATAATAATCAGCCTTTAATTTTAGATCATCGTTGGCCTACAGTGAGACTTTCCTCCTTCCCTTTGTGAATCATTGCTTGATTAAGTAACTGTGTGACCTTATTCCTCACCAGACTCAGACATTTCCAATGAGGACAGCTTATGTCTCTGCTCCAGTGCACTTAATCTAAAAGTCCCTCAAGTCTTAGGTGTTAGTGATGGCAAAGCCTCATATGCGGTCATCCAGACCATCTCTTGGCAAGGCTCATCTCGGCAGTATTTGATGTTGGCTTTTCTCTACTTGGTCCAATCCTCTTCATTGACGTCAGTATTTTAAAATTTAAAAGGTACACTAGGGAATCCCAAACTTTTTCTCAAAGTAAATCAGGAGATTATAAAACATTGGAAAATGTAAGAACCTTATTTTTCTAAATCTCAAAAGACAAAAATGTTCTGTTTTAAGAAAAGAATACTTATGTATATTTCTCTGAGAGATTCAATCTAGTATGTTCAACTTCTGAATATTTGGGGTACTAATTGTAATATTTGTTACTTGTTATGTGTACTAATTGACATTAATATTCTGAGAATAGCCCTGACCGATTTGGGTCAGTGGATGGAGCGTTGGCCTGCAGACTGAAAGGTCCCAGGTTCGATTCTGGTCAAGAGCATGTACCTTGGTTGCGGGCACATCCCCAGTAGGTGTGTAGGAGGCAGCTGACCGATGTTTTTCTTGCATCGATTTTTCTATTTCTCTATCCCTCTCCCTTCTTCTCTGTAAAAAATCAATAAAATTAAATATATATATATATATATATATATATATATATATATATATATATATATATATATTCTGAGAATAACTTACCAAAAAAGTATTTGAATGGCCCTTTTGATGTCACATGAAGAAATTGATCAACAACATAGCAGCACACGGAACAATGAGGCCATAGCTACTGCATTTGTGACAGAGCATGGTACTGCTGGAATAGCAAGCACTGTATAGTAGTAACACACTCAGAAACCTCAGATCCACCATCAAGCGGACCCTGAAAGAACCAGACTGAATATGAGTTCATTTGGAATCCTTGAGAAAGCTGATAATCCTGACCACCTAGTTTTTATCAGTGCCAATGTTATAAAAAAGGCATGAGTGATTGAATCAGAATTCAGCAATTCTGTATTCATATCTAGATTTACAACGAAAGCTGTATTTCTGACTCTAAGTTAATGATTCCATTAAACAACATAGAACTAGATACGGGAAATAGCATAGGTGATATCACTTTAAGATTTCTGCTTCTGATAATGGTCAAGTATTGTGTTGCAGACCAATCCTCTGCCAAGAGTAACTAGAAAAGCTGGAAAATATTTGAAATCTGTTTGGGAGTTTTGGACAACTATTAATGCAATTTTAGAAGCCATGATTAAGAAAAGAAAAAAAAAAGAAAAGCTCAGATAAGTGAGGCTGATATTTCGGGCCATTTTAAACAGTTTTCATGTGCCCTTTGGTAAAAATGTATATTTATTTCTCTTGAGTTTATACCTAGGATTAGAATGATATAGCACAGAGTATTTACATCTTTACTTTGGTAAATAGTACCTAAGTTTACAAAAATGGTTATATAAACTTACACTCTCACCAGCAATGTTAGAGGGTTCTGTTTGCTCTATGTTTAGCTACCACTTGGCATTTAGAAAATTTTATTTATCTAAAGATAGCATTAAGAGAATTTTTAAAAAGCCAAACCAAAGAATGAAAGAAGATAGCTCCAATGCATATATCAGACAAAAGGTTTGTACTCAGATATATAAAATATTCCTACAATTCCATGAAAAAAACAATAGAATAATGTAGAGTACCTGAATACACACTTCACAAAATAGAATATACAATTTTATATATTTATATTAAAGGGTGTTCAATTTCATTACCCATCAGAGAAATGAACATTAAATCTACAGTAAGATATCTTTGCATACCTCTCAGAAACCTTAATACAAGACAAATGCAAGAAATACCAAGTTTTCTTATTAAAGTAGCAAGTATATATTTAAAATGGGGATATATGTTTATCTATTTAATCTAATAAAAGTGTAATATTGAAATTGACCATTCCTTCGGGATGCCTAAGCCACGCTCACCAGCCAATCAGAGCAACTGTATGCAAATTAACCCAGCCAAGATAGAGGCCGCCACTCACGGACCTGAATAAACAGGCAGCGTTGGTTGCAGCAGGAGTGAAACTGTTTGCGACCGGCTGGCCTTCTCCCAGCTCCAGGCAAGAACATATTTGCAACAACGTATCCATCCTAGAAGCCTCAGGAGCTGAAACAAACAGCAGTCCTGGCTGCGAGCTTCATTACCTGCCTAGGCCTCAGCTTAAAGGAACAGTGTATCAATTACAGAAGATAAACAAACCCCAGGAACCTGCTTCCAGCCAGCCTTGTTGGGACATTGGGTCAATGGGAGCTGTGGGCAGCCTGCAAGCCTGAAAGCGCCCCTCAGCCTGTCACCCAGGCTGGCCACATCCCAATGGGGTGAGGGATCCCACTGGGGTGCTTGGCCAGTCTGCAAACAGCCATCATCCCCTCACCCAGGCTGGACAGGTACCCCAGTAGGGACCCAAAAACAGAAGGGGCTGTGGGAAACTTGAAAGTTTGAAAATGGCCCCCAGGCCCACACCCAGGCTGGCCACACCCCAATGGAGTGAGGGTCCACACTGGGGAGCTTGGCCAGCCTGCAAACAGCCATCAGCCCCTCACCCAGGCTGACCATGCATGCCAGCAGGTGGACATCCCCAGAGGGGTCCCAGACTGTGAGAGGGCACAGGTTGGGCTGAGGGACCTCCCGAGTGCACAAATTTTTGTGCACCAGGCCCCTAGTACTCTATAACCCATTATTTCCCTGGCCAAATATAACACAATCTTTACCAATAGAAAAGAATATTGAAAATAACACATCATAACATAGTTTTTAAATTCATGAATCCATTAAATGACAGATAAATGGTAAGAATAACTTCAATTAAGATCATCAAAACATATTAATTAATGAAATTGGATGAAGGTATGTTGGGAGAAAGAACACATACATTTTCAATGTATCATTTTATAGATTACTTAATGAGTTACTTTTACCATGGAAAGAGTTTACAAACACAACCTTAACCAAATAATCAAACTTAGCATTGCCAAAAAATGGAATAAACTAACGCTCACGTGATAGAACAGAAAGTACCCAGAATCACAAATTTTTGACAAAACTCTTTAATCTGAATCTAATCATTAGGTTACAATTCATCAAGTCCAAAATATAAGACTTTTTATAAGGCATCTAAGTTTTTAAAAATTACAAGGTCACAAAAGTCATAAAAAGGTGGATCCCGCTTCCATACTACGGGAAACTAGCAACATGAAAAACTAAGGCAATTTACTGACTGATTATATCGTAGATTGAACTTTTTTAAAAAAATGTAGAAACTTCATATGGACTATATTTTAAGCAACATCTGAATAAATGTTGAACACTGAATTAATATTCATAATTAGAGCAATGCTATAGTTTTGTAGGAGAATGTTCTTCTTCATAGACTATGCAGGCCTAAATACTTGGAACAAAATGTCATGCTATCTGAAAATTACTTTCAAATGGTTCAGCAAGAATAACAAAAGCAAGCTTTTTGAGGACTCATCTGGAAAATTGCTCTTAAAATAAAGTAGAAATTAATATTATCTGGAATGAAATTGTGATTGCCCACAATTACATATTTTCTGTAATAAATATATGTAAAGTAAGAAGTTAAAACTATTTGTATAAACTGTGACCCTTAGCTAAATAATTATTATTTTATTTACTCTCAAAGTTTCTAAAATTGATGTTATAAAGTACATCTTTTATCTTAAATCATTTTTTATAAATTTTAAAACTTCACATTTAAATGACAACAGAGTAGAAGGCATCAGGAATTGAAATATAATTCTTTGGTTTTGTTTTCAAATTAGGCAAACTAGTTCCCACTCAATCACATATGAACCGAGAATGAGTAGAAGAACGTTTTCTTATAATGATGACAATGATAATAATTAGTTTTATGTAACACTGGACAATTTTCAAAATGTTTCCCACTGCATTATTTGGTCCACACACCAACCTTATGATAAGAAGGAAAAAAAGAACAAATGCCACCATTTTATGAGTAAGGAAATAAAGCTTTAGAAGTTTAAGTAAATCCAAGTTGGATGGTTATGGTGTATTAAATAAAAATATGATGATATTTTTATTTGTTACCCAGTATATCTCCCTATACATTGTTTGGAAATACTTCTTAAAACTCATGTGTTTTGTTGTTGCTATTGTTAATGCAATGGTGGTGTAAACGTGGATTGTGATATGTGTGTGCACACCTGCCTACAAAGGAATTGAAAGAAGGGAAATAGAAATTAGGCAAGGATGATAAAACTGAAGGTTAGCTAAAGACAAAATTTCACAAGAGAAGAAATCCAAAAATGATAGCCAAGAATTGCTAGGTCTTCTTGTAATAATGCTCACAAAAAAAGACTTGCTTCCTTTACAGAAAAATTCAAATGCATGGATAAAAATAACGGAGATAAAGTAAAAATAGAAGCTAATTTATTTCCATGAGTTTAGGCCCTATCAGATCCTTGTAGCAACTCTGATAATCTCTTACCAAAAGGCTCAGGTAGCAAAGTACCATCTCACATAGTATTGAATGTCTTCTACTTGTCTTCCCACTCTCATGGGCCTAGGCATTACCAAGCTTTACATTGGTGGTAACTTCTTTTTCTATTGTTATTAGATCCAGATAAGCTATATAAATTTTTACAGATCACAAAGAATTATGTAATTATCAATACACTGGAGATAAATGTGCCCAGGCATTGTGTCTAGTATGTCTTTCTGGATTGATCTCTACATTTATATCTGGATTTACATCTATAAGCAGATTTCATACTAATAAATGATTTTATTCAGGATATTTCTCCTTTAAATCCATTCTTATCAAAAAGAAAAAGTGTAGGGAGACACACATAGTAAGAAAGAGGAAAAACATCAGACATGGATTATCCAGGTAAGATAAAAAATAATAATAATGAGAACTACATTTATTAGAGTGACAGGTCTAAGATTTTATTTTTAACACCTTGAATTTGCATTATATAAATAATAAATGGCATGCCTGTGTATGAATACACATAATATACATATGTAATGGTAAGTCATATAAAAAACAATAATATTTTTATGGAAAGATCTGTGCAAAAGGAAAATATTATACAGATTTTATTTATTTTACAGTAGTACCATTAAGTTTATTTCACCAATGATAAACACCTAATTTAAAAAATATAAGTTTATATGTTATTACATCTGTGATGTTAAAGTACATACATTTCACTTGATTTCCCACCAAAATGTGTCCTACATTGATATGATCAGCATGATCTACAACTCTTAACTTTTTATTCAGTATGAGCATTGCCAATGTCCGTGATTCACTCATTGAATGCTCTGGAGTTTTCTCTTGTTTTGTTTTCTTATTTGTTTTTGAACATCATTGTATCATGCAGATATTTTCACAAACTGAAAGTAAATAAGTATTGCTTTATTTCCTTCTCAGAGATCTTCTCTAGAATGTGAAATAAGTGTGTGATTATTTGAAGTTTAAAATATAACTGTTCCTTTTAATTATTTATTTCAAAAAATTTGAAATTGTATTATCAAGCCCTACTTTAAAACAAGCATATAAATCAGGTAACCATCATAGTAGTAGATGATATGCATAAGGGCCATCAATGGGTACTATAGCCTGTGGGTGAAAGTTTGATGAAGTATAGAATATTGGAAAATATTGGAATATCATCTTCTAGAATATGAGATACAAAAGGGTAAATGGTGACTTTATACTGGAGAAAAGGGACAGATGGCAAGTAGATTAGGTAATAAAAGTTAATATCACAGGTAGTGGGACAGACTGACATCACATGCCTCCAGATGGGATATATTGAGAAGACCCCTGCATTTTTTATGGGACTTCCCACCAGGAAGTTCAGCCTAAGGCTGGTTGTTAGGAAACATCAGAGGGACACAGGTGGAGGGTACCTGATAGAATGAAATGAATGCATTCTTCAAGATTCTCAAGAACATGAGAGGCAAGGAAAGGCTGAGGAATAGTTCAAAGAATCTTGCTGAGACCTGATAACTAAGTGCAACATGTACTTCTGAGTAGGATCCTGGATAAGAAAGGAAAAAGAGACCTTCCAAGAGCAGTTGAGGGAATATCAAAGATAATGCTATATCATGTTGGTTTCTTGGTAGAGAGAATTGTCTGATGGCAAGGTAGGAGAATTTTGTTTTGCAGGAAGAGAGTGAATGAGAGAGAGAACAAATGCAGTGTTGTATTAATAAAAGGCTCTAGAATAAGATATTACTTTGGGGGAGGAATCTAGAAGTTTATTGTATTGCCTGGAAAATCAAGTGCAGATTTTAAACTATGTCAAAATACAGATAAATAAAATAAAGAACACTAAAATTAATAAATGAAAATAATAAAAACTTCAGCCATATATTTTGTCATATGAGACTTAGATTATGATTACACCATTATCAAACTGGATGTTTGGCAAATAAGATAATGTCTTTAAATTTTGTTTCATATTTTTATCTTCCCCATACAGATGAAAAGGACATAATTTTTTGCCACATGTAATTCTCTTCAGAATCTGGCTCAAGAACATAGTGATTATAGTTGGAAGGTCCTCTGGAATTTAAGGAAGAGACGGGTCATCTCTCTCCCAAGATAGAACTGAGTAGAATGAGGCATACTGAAGCTCAGTAGCTGAGTTCATTTGTTTATCAAATATTGGCTGACTGATGCTTGACCTCCTGGAACTAGCCGAGTCCCCCTGGCTGACTGGTTGGCTGAACTCCTGGTCTCTCTTCCTCAAGTTTCCCCACCAACTTCTGTTTCTGCCTTTCCTCTTTTCTCTGGTTGGCTGCTCTCCCTGAGGTTACCGAAATGTTGCCAAAAGATTGAGAATACCGCTAATGATAATAAAATGGACTCAATACAAGCAGAGAACTCAGATAAAAACAAGGAGAACTCAGAGTGCAGAAGCATGACTGCACACTGTGATGTATAGCAGTTAATCTTTTTGATTATTTGAATTAGTTGACCATGTTCCACTTACTATGAAGTAGGACAGCAGTGGAATAATTTAATGTATAAATCCTTTTGGCCAATATTATTACTTCAATCTTGTAGATTAACAAAATGTAGTAAGAGTAGACAGAGAGGTAAGAAAAGATTGAAGTAGTTTCTAGGTCTAGGTACTATGCTAGGCTACTGAGGGGCCTTAGGGACATAGAGGTAGAGCCTGAATTATGTGTCAATCAAAAAAGGCCTATACCCAGCTGTACAACTTATCTCACTGAACCATCTTGAACAAATCTACTTATGATAGATTTCAGATTGGATCAAAGTGTAGCTACCAATTAGTCAATCACCTTCTAAGCTGAACAATTAGTTATACTTTCTACTTCATACAATTCATATGATTATTAATCCTAGCTAATAAAGAGGGAATATGCTAATTGACCCGCATGCTATTGCAAAGATGGCAGCACCCACAGCCAATAAGGAGGGAATATGCTATAGACTGCCACACCCTCAAAGATGACAGCACCCA
>PVJC01027633.1:0-23161 GCA_004026665.1 Murina feae
CTGCTAGTTTCCTAGGAGCATAGGAATCCAAGGTAACTGGTTAGAATTGCCTAATGATAGTCTGAGCCTGTGTTCATGTTCATTCCTTCATCATCCCTCTTCCTGGTCCTCCCACCTCCTCTCTTTCTCCTTACACTCTGGGCTTTCTGGATGCATAGAGATGATTTGAATCCTCGCTCTGTGGTTGCTACCTTTTGAACCCCGGTCCTTGGATTAGCCTTTCCACCTGCTAGTTTCCTCGTCTGAAAATGGTAGTGATATAACCCAATTTGAAGAGTTGTTCTGAAACTAAGTACCTATGAAGTGCACAGTGCCAAGAATGTATTAAAAATAAGTTAATATAGTACTATATCACAAATCTATTTAAAAAACTAGTTCAGTGCTATTAGTTTTCTTTGTAAACCTCTGAATTTTATTTGGGGGCAGAGGGTGAGCTATCATCTCCTTTAGACAATGAAGGGGTATGAGCAGGAAAGAAGTGAAAATTCCTGCACTAAACTCTAAGGGTCTTCTAATATCCAAGGATCTGAAAAATCTGCCCTAAATTCACCACGTAGAAATTTATTTGACTAAAAAAGTAAGAACAGTGCAACCATAAAACCCATTTCTAAGCCTGACTGTATAAAATAAAAAGACAACTCTCAACACTGAACTAAACATCCGTCTGTTAAAACCCATAATGTGGGTTTTGAAGGTTTTCACAAATGTGATTCAGATGGTAAGCTCCTATCTCTTGACTATATTTAGTTTCAAACACCGTTAATGCATAAACTCAGCATTTGTCCCAATTTTGTCTTCTTTTGAGTTTCTTCCTCTAAGCCCATAGGAAACAATCCACAGAGTTAGAATGTGATTGAATGAGTGAATTACTGGAGAATGAATTATATCCATACTAGAGGCCTGGTGCACGGCTTCATGCACATTGAAAGGAAATTAATTAGAAGAAATATTTTAGAGGCTGTGGTGGGACTACAGGAAGGCTCCAGAACATGTCTGGCTCATCTTGCTCAGTCCCAATCCACCGGACCCCAGCAGCAAGCTAACCTACCGGTCAGAGTGCTTGCCCCCCGGTGGTCAGTGTGCATCATAGCAACTGGATGAATGGTCAAATGAACAGCCAGACACTTATCATATTAGGCTTTTATTATATAGGATATCTTTTACAAATGATGATATAGGTAGCAGAAATAATAATTGGCAAGACAACCAGAATGTAGAATTTGGATGTAGGTCTGAGTCTGCCATGGACAATGGCTGCTGTAGATGTGCATTCTTTACTCCTCTCCTTGAAGAACAGCGACTAAGCTTCTGAGCCTCAGGGATGGAGAGCACATTCAACAGGTTCGGGTGTCGAGAAAAGGGCACGCTTTCTAAGAATGTCTGTTTTGTACCAGTCATGGTTGTCACCATGAATGTGATTAATTGGCTTTTTGTCACCAATAAGCCTTTTATTCTGAGACAGTGGCTAAGATGAATAGTGAAAAGACTTCATCATTCCGTGAAGCTGCAGTGTTAAAGAATGCATGTCTTATGATGAAAGAAGGAAGCTGGCTGAATTATGTGCAAACTGCAACTTGACCAATATTGTTTTTATAGTAACTACTCTTAATGTGTCAGCCATATTTTTCTTCTTGTACTAAAGTCCTATTTTTTTGACGTGGCAGTGAATTACTTCTTCCTGTCCTTATTCACTTCAATCGATGCAAAGGAAAACCTACACATTTCAATACATACATTTTCTTCCCTTACTCCTTTCAGAGTTATTGGAATCAATTCATTTTGGTCACAAGCATCTTCCTCTTGCCTAATCATTTCTAGTATATCTGATCAAGTTACTTTAAGACCTTTCATACTAAATATAAAAAGATTAAGAGATGCTTTCTTACTACTTACATTTGTGAACATGCATTTTATTAACAGGACAAGAATATCTTTGTTCAATAAGGGATCCCAAATCATACTATATAGACTTGGAAGAAAGGATTTAACTATATAATTGTACCCACACAATGAATACTTTTATGCACTTTGATATCTTTAATACATATTTTGTATTTGAAGTTTAAGTATAAGGCATAGGTACAGTTTTTGCATATTTTTGTGTAATTTTTTTTCTGGTATGGCAAGCATAAAAATCAAAGAAATAACCAATCATCTTATAGGGTAAACTAAACACGTTAATTCTCTTCCTTTTAACTCATTACAGATTTTACAAGCCCAGCCAGTATAGCTCCGTGGTTAAGCATCAGCCTATGAACCAGGAGATCAGGGTTTGATTCTCGATCAGGGCACATGTCCAGATTGTGGGTTCTGTCCCATGGGGGGTGTGCAGGAAGTAGTCAGTCAATGATTCTCTCTCATCATTAATGACTCTCTCTCTCTCTCTTTCTCTCCCTCTCTCCTTTTCTTTCTGAAATCAATAAAAATATTTTAAATACATATCTAATCTACTAAAAGAGTAATATGCAAATTAACCATCACTCTGAGACACCTAAGCCACGCCCACCAGCCAAGCCATGCCCACCAGCCCATCAGAGCACATTTGAGACTGGTTTTCTGTAGCCTGAACACTGGAAAAACACGCTGGGTATACAATCCTAGGTTAAATATTTTCTTAATTTTTAAAAAACACTGCTACACTATAGTTTTCATTTGTATGTTGTCATTGAGAAATTTTATGCCAATGTGTTTTCCCTTTTGTTTGTAAGTGACTTGGTCTTTTTGCCTGAAGTTGCTAATTACTTTTTCTGTCTTTAAAGTCTTGAGCTAACTATTCTGGCCCATTTTTCTAGCTACACAATTAATGTTTAATTGTGAGCATTCATACTTTGAGTCTTTTCTGGAAAATTTTATTAAATTATAGTTTTACATATCAGTTATTTTGCACCATTATGGTTTTCTTCTTTGGATACTCCAGCTATATACAGGTTGGATCTTCTTTGTCTTCTACACCAATCACATACTCTAATTACTCTGCCTCTTCTATTTTATTTTCATAATCCTGTCAGTTTTCATGCCTTTCCTTAAAAATTCTGCCTGCATTTTTTCAATCAAATATATCCTCTCCTGAGCATCATCCAATGCAGTATAAATTTTAGATTTTTAATATTTCTACTGTCCTTTTCCCCTTAAAGTCAATCAAAATTTATTTGTAATTTACTAGTGTCTCTGTTTTTTTTTTTCTGACTGTTTAAATATCTGACATGAGCCTTTTTTCCATAGGTAATCATTCTTGTTCAAGCACCTTGACTCAGTTTTTGATGTCTGTTTCAATTTTTTTTTGTATCTGTGTTAGTATTGAAAGTATAATTCTTAGCTAAATTATTTTGTTTCTCATTTTCTGTATTCTTTCCATGATCATTGTGTATAATATCATCTGCCCTTAACTGCTTATTTCATAAAGTCTTATTTTCTTAGATTAGCAGTAAGATTGAGTACAAACCAGGGGGTAAGATCTTGTTTGGTGGACTGTAACCCTTGCTTTGGGAATACCCTGTGCTGTTAGTTTAGTGAAATGTGTATTCTTTAATAGATGGCACTTTTTTACAGGATAGGAGGAAAGGGCATATTATGGGTCTATTTTGTGATCTTTCTTTTGCTTCTTAAGGATATGTAATTTCCATATTTTGCTTCCTTCTCATCCTTTATCACAAAATCTGCAAGGGCAACACCCTCTTCCAAGTCCTCCATTCTTCTCCAGCTGCCTCTTGTTGGAGTCCCTCTTATTTCCTCCTTTTTGAATACACCAAGAGTTCTGATGTACCAAGTCTTGTTCTTGTTCTTAGTAACACACTCAGGTTGGGACTTGCTCTTTCTGAGTGTGACCTTGTCAATGTTTGGTAGATCCTTCACCACTTTCCCGTCCTCTTTCCCACACAATCTCTGCTGATTTTTTAAATCTGGTTTGAGTGGATTCTAGAGATGGCTTTCTGGATTTAGGTGTTTATCTGCCTACTTATCTTATCTAATAAAAGAGTAATACTGAAATTGTTTCTCTGGGATGCCTAAGCCACGCCCACCAGCCAATTAGATTGGCTGTATGCAAATTAACCCAGCCAAGATGGAGGCTGGAAGCTATGGAGCTAGAGCAAACTGGAGGCTTCTGTTGCACCAGGAGTAAACTGTCTGCCTAGGCCAGCTGGGCCTCTCTCTGATCACGGCAACATAGTTGCAGTTATAGAAGCCATGGAGCTAGAGTAAACAGGAGGCTTCCATTGCACCAGCGATGGAGGAAACTGTCTGCCTAGGCTGGCTGGGCCTCTACTAAGGCAACATTGTTTCAATTATAGAAGCCACAGATATGAAGCCAACAGGAGGCTTTGTTACCTGCTTAGGCCTCAGCTTAAGGCAACAGTGTATCAATTACAGAAGATAAATAAACCCCAGAAACCTGCTTCCAGCCAGCCTTGCTGGAACATTGGGTCAATGGGAGCTGTGGGCAGCCTGAAAGCCTGAAAACAGCCATCAGCCCCGCACCCAGGCTGGCCAGATACTCCAGTAGGGACCCGAACCCTGAAGGGACTGTGGGCAGCCTGAAAACAGCCATCAGCCCCTCACTCAGGCTGGTCAGGCACGCCAACAGGTGGACATCCCCCAAGGGGCCCCAGACTGTGAGAGGGCACAGGTCGGGCTGAGGGACACCCTGAGTGCACAAATTTTTGTGCACTGGGTCCCTAGTCTATATTATAAAAGGCCTGTGTTCCATCATGACCAACCTCTGGACTCACCAGGAGGAGCATTGATGGGTCCCGCAGTGGCCATGGCGGGCGGGACTTCTGGAGATTTGTGGAGTACCAGCTGCATCCGAGGAGCATCATGGGCCACTGGCAATGTCCGAAGAGTGTGTGAGGGATGGTGGACATGGCCCCGATGGCAGGTTAGGCCTAGGGGACCTGACACACACATGATTTAATCATGCGTTGGGCCTCTAGTATGTAATGTAAAAATTTTAGTAGGCTCTGATATGCTTCCTGGTTTTTCTATGTGTGGGCCATGAACTATCAATGGATTTACATGTTCCACTGAATGATTTCTGTTTTTTCTGGAGGATACCTTAAAATATTTAAATTTAAGTGGCTTCCTATAACCCACAGGAATCTAACAACTTTTTCTGAGTATAAACGTGTTTGACTTACATATCTCTACACCCATCTGTATTCATTTATAATAAAATGCTCTAAAATTTTGTGTGTGCTGTCTCTCATTGCTCATACTTTATCTGGTACTCAAATTTAACTGTCCTCTTCAGAAATTATCCAGGTTGCTCTTGTCTAATGCTTTACTATGCAGTCACATTTTCCTTTGTGATCATAAATGAAAACCATAAGCAAAATCTGTTGGGGGAAAAAAAAACACCTGAGGTAAAACATCAACAACAAAGAGAAGAATTTCTAAGTCTAGAACTTGGCAGCCTCCACCACGGGCCACCTCTGACTGGTACCCACTGCCTCTGGGTCTTTAAACCTGGACGTTAGCCTGCTCTCCAGGTGGCTAAGCTGTTTTGTTTACTACTCACAGAGAAACAGTTCATTTGTTCCTAAACAAAGTAAAATGACTAAATCCTAAAAGCTGAGGAATGATCACTTATTTTTCCCCCTGGTAATGAACTCGTAAGACTTTTAGGTAGAAACCTATGCTCTCCTTTCTTCATCAAGTGCACAGATCTATCCTATATTGTTAGGTATATAAAAACATAAAAAAGATTATGTATTTATACAACTGAATCCCCTGAACAGGTTGCTACATATGAAATAATGACATACCTCAAGTTTGTAGGTAGAGCACAGGAGGTTTATCTCGGTGCAGTGGCTGATGCCACGCTGTGAGCACACTCCAGCAGTTCAGATCTTTCTGGCAAACCAGGAAGATGGAAACGCCCGCCTGAGCCCCTCCTAGAGCCACGTACACAGTACCCCGACTTTTACGCTCATTGGCTCCCTAAGAAGACGTTCCATGATTGGCCACCTCTACTATAAATACTGCTGTACTTCCTCAATAAAATTAGACCTGCGTCACAGAACCTGGTCTCCGGAGTCGTGCATGTAAGCGTCCTAGCACTAGGGGCTCCGTCGACCTCACCCATGGGAGACCCCCTGCTTCAAAGTTCACAGATACTGACTCATTACACTATTTCATTACTCTTAAGGCTGTCTACTGGAAATGTCACTTAAAAACAAATCCAGCTTTTTTTCTTCTCATTGCTTTAATGTCAATGAAAATATAGCAAACGCCAACTTTGTATTTAACTGGTAACTTCCTGAAAAATGAGAATTGCCCATATATTCATTAGAGCAGGTGCTTTTATAATATGTTTAGCCTTTGTATCGCTCACAAAAGCATGTTCAGAAACCACGCCAAATACAACACCCCGCAGTGGTCCGCCTGACTGTCCATGTCGATGGATGCTCATGGCCACGCATTGCTTATGGTATCATGATGCTCTGAAGGTTGTGCGTTCAGGCCTCAAGCGCATTCTCCCCGTGTTTCCTGTTAGTTTAGTTTTGTGGTTGACATGTTGGGAACTTTGCTTGAATCATAGGTGTTTATAGGATCTCAGGGGTGAAGAAAGGGGATGAGGGGGCTATGTTCAGTTTGGGCCTGGGGCATTAGGACCTGTTAGTATAGTAGGAAAAGCTTTTTCTGTTGTTCATATAACTTTGACTGTAAAAATAAATATCTGTCCCTTTATCCTCTTATTTTCTCTTTCTTCATTGGCAAGGATTCATAGCTATTTTGGGGGGTTTAATGACAATTGAAACATCAGAAATAAGTAGGTGTTGAAATGCTATACAGCTGCTCGATGTCTTTAACTACTTATGGCTTTATCTGTACGTGTCCATGAAGTTTATTTAAACATTGTTAACTTATTGTTTGTTCACATGCTTACTAAGGACCATGGTCTAAGTTTTTACATGTTTAATTAGCGCAATCTTTACCAGACAGGCAGACACTATGATTGGCCTACTATATACCTGAGGACATGGAGGCAGAGTTTAAATAAGTTGCCAGACTTTGTACCGACTTTGTACGCATGATGCTTCCCTCCGTCCACACGGTGTGGGAGCTCCTCTGATTGGACTAACGTTACCCAGGCCCCCTCTGTGATGACCTCCACCCTTTGGTCACATGATTAGGAGAAATATATCATCTATCTTCTACACTAGGATACATTTGTGATTGAAAGCAAGTGATAAATTTGTAAGTTTTGAAAACATTTTATAATAAAAGTATTTATCTGTATTTGTGGAAATAAAATTGTTCTATTCAGAAACAAATGTAAAAATAAAGTTATTTTAATAAATTAAAATAGCATGCAACCATGTAGATGACACTATAAAACATTAATGTTAGTATGTTTTCTAATATCTTAATTTTACTTAGCAAATCTGACACCATGTCATCAGAAAAAAATTCCAATACCAAGTCATCAGAATTTTGCTAAAGAGTAATTTTTTTTCGTTTTATTTTATTTTTTTGTAAAAATGACTTCACTATTTTTCAAATTAATACATTGTGGTCATAAATTAAACATTGGTAACAAATTTCATTGTCTTGTTTTCTATAAACCATAATATGTATAATTGAAAAAAGTCAACTCTCTAAAATTATTCTGTTAAATAAAGTTTAATATTAATTCCCTTATATGAAATTCATATAAACACATATTCCATTCAGTGTGTTTTTCTTTGAAATATATTTCATAAAAAGAAACTCATTAAATTGGTTGTGTCTATTCATGATTCATTTGGAACCATAATTGCTATAATATTTTAGACCTTACCATTATTTAAATCTGCACAGAATAGAAACTTATCCCATTAAAAATCAAAGCTCCATCAAAATATTTACCCCTGAGTTATAATATTCCAAAGCACAATTCTAGAACTTCAAAAATATACCAAATATCCCGTATGAACTCATGATTTGCTCAGTATCTCTCTTGCTTTTATAATAACAACTAATGGCTTGGTGCACAAAATTCGTGCACATTAAAAGGGAATTAATTAGAAGAAATATTGTAATATTGCTATTTGCCCTTCCTCTATAACGTGTTAGAATGAAAGAAAATTAGTAAAATGTATACGAAAATCTTCCTCCTGTCAGAGTCTGGATCATGCCATGGGACTCAGAGTCAAATCCTCGCCCACCCATGTGCACCTCAAAATAGCACAAGACCCAGACCCGCTGGCCCCACCCACATTGGGTGAGATCCAGACCTGACTGGCCCCATCTCTGTAAGGCCCCGCTGGGTGGGGGGAGGTGCAGCCTCAGGGCCCCCACCCTGGCCTGGCACCATGCAGCCTCAGGTCCCTCTGATCTCTCTTCATGGCTCATTATGGGAACCCCACTTCTGCTGTGGGCACATCCATCTTGTGATAGCATGATGGAGTGAGGGCCAATTTGCATATTACCTCTTTATCATATAGCATATTTAATATGTTCCTATTTCCAAGTTATTACTTAGTAATTGCAACATAAATGCTTCAAAGGGTGGACTCTTAGCTCTCCATTGGCTGAAGGTTTCAGTGAATAATTTCTAACTGATTTAAAAAAGTACAAACCAAATTTGTTTATGTTTATAAAAAAGATGAATGCGATTATAAAACACTTAGCCTGACTTATAAATAGTTCATCAAAGCTCACACAGTTCTAAAACCTAAATGAGGATGGTCATCAAAGAAAGTAGACACTGCCCAGCAAGTGTTGCTCAGTGGTTGAGCATCAATGCATGAACCAGAAGGTCATGGTTTAATTCCCGTCAAGGCACATGCTCAGGTTTCCAGGTTCGATTCCATTGTGGGGCATGCAGGAGGCAGCCAATCAGTGATTCTCTCTCATTGATGTTTCTGTCTCTCTCTCTCCTTCTCTTTTCCTCTCTCTAAAATTAATAAAAACATATGTTATATGTCCATCCATGCTATTGAAAATGGAAGGATTTTTTTCTCTTTCATGGCTGAATAATATTGTGTGTGTGTGTGTGTCTACATCACATCTTTATTCATCCACTGATGGACATTGTGATTGTGTCCTTATCTTGGCTATTGTGAATAATGCTAGAATTAATACAGAAATGCAGATATCTTTTTGATACCCTGTTTTAATTTTCTTTTGATATATATCCAGAAGTAGGACCACAGAGTAGTTCAATATTTAATTTTGGAGGGAACCTCTTTGTGTTTTCCGTAATGATTATGACAGTTTACAGTACCATCAACAGTGCACAAAGAGTTCCCTTTCCCCACATCCTTGTCAAAACTTTTGTCATCTTGATGGGAGTTGTGCTAACAGATGTGAGGTGATATGGCATTTTGTTTTGATTTGCATTTCCTTAATGATGAGTGAGGTCGAACATTTTTTCATGTACTTGTTGGCCATCTATATGTCCTGTTTGGAAAAATTTCTATTCAGATCTTCTGCCCATTTTATAATCAGACTAGAGGCCTGGTGCACTTGTGGGGGCTCCCTCATCCCAGCCTGCGCCCTCTTGCAGTTCCGGGAGCCCCACGATCAATCACTCCTCAGAGGGTGCTGCCTGCCAGCCAAGTAGCCTGGGCTTCCCCTTTGGGGTGATTGCAGAGTCCCCTTCCCTCTACTCCCCCCCCCAATTGATTGCCCCACTGGCCGGTGGCCTGGGCTTCCCTCTGGGGGGCAATTGTGTGGCAATGGCGTGCGCCCCCCCACCCCACCAATCGAATCACACCCAATTTGGCTGACCAGGTGCCAGTGTGTGTCATAGTGTGCTCATCTGGAGGGTCATTCTGCTGTTTGGCCATTTGGTCAATTTGCATGTTAAGCTTTTATTATTATCAAATTTTATTTCTGTTATTGAATTGTCTGATTTCTTTTTACATTTTGGATTTTGATCCCTTCTCAGATACGTCGTTTGCAAACACTCTTTCTCATTCCACAGGTTTTTCATTGTGTTATTATTTCTTCGGTTGCACAGAAGCTCTTTGATTCAGTCTCACTTACTGATCTTTACTTTCATTGCTTGCACTTTTGGTGCCACATCCAAAAGTGTGTCAGTAAGTCCAACGTCAAGGAGCATCTTTCCTATGTGTTCTTCCTGGAGCTTTATGGGTCCAGCTCTCCTGCTTAAGTCTTTACTCCATTCGGAGTTAATGTTTATAAGTGGTGTGAATAGGAGTCTGATTTTTTTTTTCCTGCATGTCATTATCCTGTTTTGTCAACACCATTTGTCAAAGAGGCCATCCTTGGCTCCCTTGTCAAGTAAGAGTTGACTGTCTATGCGGGGTTATATTTCTGGGCTCTCAGTTCTGTTTCCTTGGTCTACATGTCTATTCTCAGTCTAGTACCACACTGTTTTGCTTACTATCACTTTGTAGTATAGTTTGAAATCAGGTGTGTGAAACTGCCAGCGTGGTTCTTCTTTCTTGGGATTGCTTTGGCCATTTGGGGTCTTTTGTGGTTAAATACTACAACTTCTATTTTGATTGGTAGAGTAATTTTTGGCTGTGGTGAATACAACTATGAATTATATGTGCATGATAGCCAATGCCAAGTGTATGTCCCCACTGGTTTCTTCATATAGTAGAACGTTGTTTTCCCATGACTATGTCCTTCATCGCAGGACATAGTACCCTCACAGAGAGAACACGGCTATCATTTCCTTCAAAACTGAGCCTGTTATTGAAATCATAGTCATGTCAGGCAGTTTACCTCAACAAAATAATCTTCCAAAATTTTACTGTGATTCCAAGAATTGCATTAAAAACAATAGAGTCATATTTGGATTTAATCAAATTTCTGTTTGAAGCATCTGAAGAAAAGTGACATCATTTATGTTTTCAAAGTTCTGTTACTGGGGCCAACATATGACCTTCTATTGCTTCACATTTTATACATGCACAAGGAAACGTGAAAGAAAAGGAAGTGGAATTTGCTTGGAGTAACTGTTATTTGATCTAACTGGAAATGGAACACTCCACAGACAGCATGCAAACACCCCTTTCTCATCTGCCCATGTCACATAGTTCTCCTCTGGCAGTATGTTCTAGAAATAATACTAACTTTTGAGGCATAAATTGATACTTTTCTGCAGGTTTACGTCTTCTGGTTTTCTCATGGCCAGTGATAGTAGAAATGGTAAAGGTTGATAAAATGTTTGTGTAAGTTATGTGTTTGTAACTCAGCTTTTTGAAAGATAGAAATTCATGACTAATTTTTTTAATTAAACATGCTTCTCTTTTAAAAATATATCTTTATTGATTTCAGAAAGACTGGGAGAGAAAGAGAGAGAGAGAGAGAAATAGAAACATCAATGATGAGAGAGAATCATTGATTGGCTGCCTCCTGCACTGGGGATCGAGCTCACAACCGGGGCCTGTGCCCTGAATGGGAATTGAACTGTGACCTCCTGGTTCATAGGTCGACGGTCAACCACTGAGCAACACTGGCCAGGCGATGCTTCTTTTTTGAGATCTGCTGAGACAGTTCATGACCAAAAAAAAAAAAAAAAGTTAGCAAACGATGGAGAAACTGAATTCTTGTCGACTGCGACATGAATTATGCCTCCGTGGTCAGTGCGCTGGGAGTACTGGTGATTTGCAGTATGGACCACACACAGCCTCCCTGCCCTCACAGGTCACACCCTCACCTTTTATTCTCACACTCTTCACCTTGCGGATGGCGAGCCCCCCTGCCTCGCTATGGCATAGCTGATGGGATCCCACTGACTCCTCTCCCAGGAATCAGTTTGCGTCTGAGCACTGTTCATCTCCCCCATGAGTGCCCTACAGCCTCTTCCTAAGGGACAGGCGCCACGGACCCTCCCGTTGTACTTAACAAGAGTTGGAAGAGAGACAATGAGTGTGATCGGTTTCAGATATGACCGTGGTAAAGAGACCACTGCTCCCTGCTCACAAGTCTGTGCGGAAGCAGGTGGTGAATGGAAGGCCATCCACCTACCCTGCCGATTTGAGGGCAGTTTTAATAATATGCACTTTGTTAAACCAGCGTTCAGGAATCCTGGATACATGCTAAATGGACAGGCTATGTGATGAAAGTCATGAATGAGGGCCATCCTGGGAAACAGACTCACAGTCACCCCATCTGTAGAGCACACACTCACAGCGCACTCACCGATTCCCAGGGTGGAGCTGTGTGGGGTGTCCATGCCCAGGAGAGGCTGTCTGTGCACACCTGCTGGGCCTGCCCAGGAGCCAGACCCTCGGGGTCAGAGCAGGGGGCGACCTCGGAAAGGCTGAGCAGTGAGAGACAGGCGCTCAGCGCCAGAAAAGCCAGCGAAGATGCTGGAGAAGAAAAGCTGACTCTCACACAGTGAAGCAAATCACAGACAAGCTCCCCGCGTCCCAAGCACTTTTGTGTCCGGCCAGCACTGTTTGCATCTTACTCTCTCGTGTCAGCGACTGTGGGTGTTCAAGATCAATTTCTGTTTTAACTGTGGCTATTACTTGCTTCCTCCTAATGGCTTCATTCCTGTTCATAAAACTTTGTTGCTATTCATTGACTCAGTATTTTTATGCAAAGCTGACCTGGAACATAAATAAATACTGAGGGGCAACACCCCTCGTTTCCATAGCAGCAAATGAAAAGCAAACACTGGTAATTTAAGCATTTTCTTTGCCCAGAGGCACACAGCGCCTGTTGCTCTGAGCAGAGATGGGTGGATGGATGGTTGAGCTTGGAGAGCTGTGGGAAGTCTGCTGTTTGGAACTTATGAGAGTCTGACACCACACAGGTGTCTCAGTGCTGCCCTGGCAGCAGGCTCATCCTGGGGCTCCACTCAAAAAGGCAGCCTCCTTGCCTCCCTGTCCCATTTCTCCCTGCCCCACATGGCTGCTGCCTGCCATAGGTCAGCCCCCTCATTTACAAGCTGCCTCTCTGAGCTGGGGCCATGCCACAAGTGTCACTGCCAATGTGTTCTGTTAGTGAGCACATTCACACATGCCCATAAGGGCATGGATGCGATATAAAGGCGATTTTCCCTGCAGGATCACATCTTTTTACAGGACTCAGAGCGCACGCACCCTCAGCTCAGGTTCTGTGCACAGGTACACACTCACACAGACATATGCATCCTCTACGGCCATTCACACACACTGGCTTTCCCCACTCTGTTTCTTACATGCCCACTTGAATCTCACCTCACATTAAATGTGTGTCCACTATGGCAGCCCCAGCACCTACCTGGCTTCCCTGGACCGCAGCAGGTTAAGTCCCTGATGGGAATGTGATGACGTGTGTGGCGCCCACTGTGGGACCGTTTAGGGGTCACTCAGGGCAGCGCGAGGGTAGCCATAGGGCAGAGGGGCACAGGGTCCAGGCTGTGTGCATATGCTTCTGTTTCTCTGTATGTGTTTTGGAATGTGCGTGGATGTATGGCCGAAACTGGGTAGAATTTAATAAAAGGATCACAGCCTTTCATTTTCTAGTCTCTTTGAGGATAATTAAGTAAATTCGTAATTTTAATATGAGATGGAATGACAGGACCCGTAACTCCCTTCTCTTTTCTATGAACATTACCAGGCCTCATGGTCTCCGTGACCACCTCTATCCCCATAATTGCCATCCATGTCCTCATTCCTGGCCGCTGTCAGGGGGGCCGTGAGGGAGCCGTGTGCCTGCCAGCTCAATAGAACTGTTAGTACCCCCTCTAGCTGCTCCTTCCCCACCACTCAAAACACAAGTTGCTTCCTGACTTCCCTCCGCACTCTCCTTAACAAATACCCCAACCTTCCTGCCAATTTCTCCTGAGGAATTATTTCCTTAAAACCCCATTCACCTCCTACATCTGTTTGTTCACATCCTCATCTTTAGTGCCTGGGTTAGTATACTCATTCCTGACTATTCCCCCTTTTCCTCTTCTCTCTCTTAACTAGCTCCCAAATTTCAGGTGGCCTTGTTTTAAAAAAATACGTGACTTTCATCATGTTACTACTTTGGTTAGAATTTTTAAAATTTATTCTTGGAAAAAATCTAACTCTATTTTAAAATTTTAAAAATTTCCAAAGTTTTCACATTCCATTTTTAAACACAAACTGTTGGTCTGGCCCCGAAGCGACTGGTCCTGTGGCCTGGCCATGTCGTGTTACTCCCCGTTTGGCACGGCTGCTTTTGCAAGACTAAGCCTGAATGTCACCTGTGCCATGAAACTCCCCTGACCGCCACAGCTCATGAGAATTCCCCCTCCAGGATGTCTGGGCCCAGCTTTGACTCTGTTATTAGCTTTTCAGCCTTTACCGTGTCATTCTGCACATGTCACATTTGCCTCTGCAAGAGTTGGGCTACATAATCTCATTTTTGATCACTCAGCATCATTCAGGTTTGCAGCATGTTCTGCTTGCATACAGCAATTCATTTGCACTCGATGTTCACCATTTCTTGTTGCATCTAAAGGCTTGACCTTCCAAACTGCAGGTTCGTTAGCGGCAGAGCTATATATTTCCATCTTAGCAACATGGCTCTCCACGCACAGCAAACACACATTTTAAAATATTTTGCGTTAGTAAAATCTCCAATCTATCAGCTGCCACGTTTAGTGAGACTTAATGACAATTGCTCACGGGTTAACCTGCTGCCTCCAGAATTCCGAATCTGCTGAGGCGAAAGTCTGAAGCTCTCTCCAGGATTAGAATCAGTGAGGTCCAGACACCCGGGGCATGTTTCCCTGACTCATAGGGGAAGTTGAGCCAAAAAGCAAGGAGTGCTATGGGGAATGGTGACCTTTCCTCTTACCGCATGTTTTCCCAGTGCAATAAGCCACACATCCATCATGGCGAGCCCTTCATCGCGGCCTTCACCCCAGCACTCCGGCCCGTCCTCACCCGAATCCTTTCAGCGCAGCTGTCTCTTTGCACTGCATGGTCCTGAGCTGTAAGTGTTCTAACGCCAGCATGAACCCTGACAGAACGTTCCTTCTCGGTAATGACGGAGCGGATGCTCGGAGTGTGGCTGGATGGCTGCAGTTTGGGAAATCCATCCACGCGAATACCCCTGCGAGCAGGGAATGTGCAAGGCAAGCTTCTAACAGCACACACCAGGGGATGACCCAGCCCGTCCCCTGGGTTCCAGACTTGCCTGTGTGGAGAGTCATTAAACCTCTAGCTCTGTAGTCTTAGGTCTACGCCACCCATTGGGGATGTAGGCAAAGGGCAGAAGGCCATGACGTCTCAAAGAAGGCGATGATCATAAACACCGAGAAAATCCAGAAAGCCTTTCTGAAGGGCGGGTGGAATCCTGATGGGCCAGGGATGAGGGGGGTGGGGGAGCAGGAGGATGAGGGTGGGGTAAGACCTAGAGGAGGGGGAGGAGCCGGCGCAGGCTACTGTGGACATGCTGGACCCGCCTGGGATCCGAACGGGCTGGAAGTGCCCCAGCCTTCACAGGGCATTTTAGCAGGCGCCACATCCTCCTCCTAACATTCTCTTGCAGCTTCGGATGCGGTCCACTGTCTGGACCCTGACTCCCAGGGGACGGAGGCTCATGGCCGTGGCTCACAGGTGTCTGCTGGAGTCACGCGGCCCCATTCTGTGTTGGAACTCAAACTTGTCCCTACTTGCTGTGCTGGTACAGCCTCTGTGGGGTCGTCACTTTTGCTAACTGGAAAGGGATTATTATTTCAAAAGCTAATGCTGGTGGTGGGCTTTCCTTTTACATTTTAAATAGTTTTCTACTTAAAACACACATACACACATGCACAAACACATGTGCACACAAAGAAGAGAGAACACAGAGTAAGATGAGGTTTTATTTTAACCCCACATGGGTTCTACTGTTTTATCTTCACTTCCCTTCCTCTGCATCACATGCTGTCTGTACCAGTGTGCGTGCGTGCGTAAATGTGTGCATGTATGTGTGTGCACATATATGTGTGTGCATGTGTGTGTGTGTGAGACAGAGAGACTTAAAGTTAATATGTATTTAAAGACAAAAAGAGCCTCTTAAAGTTAATATGTATTTAAAGACAAAAAGAGCCTCAAAATAGGGAAAGTGATAAATCCAGGATTCAAGAAAGACAGTAGTGATAAAGCTTTCTTCGCAACATCAGCTCTAGCAGGAGAGTGGAGAGAGGGTGACTAATGTGCTCTCGGTGCGTTTATACGACCTTCTCTGGAGTTTGGGAAAGTCGCCTGCAGGCCATAAAGCATCGGTGACCTCATGGAAGGCTGGCCGCCCTCCGCCGCTCTCTGATTCTTTCCACATTGCTTCTCAGGCCTCCTTTCCCAGGGACGCGGCCCAGCGCGCTTTCTGGGTGGAGGTGGAGGAAGAGCACACGGGGAGCACCGATGTTCATGAAGATGATATAAAACCCAGAAAACCAGTTCAAGAGAGTCATCTTTCCAGAGTTTTAAACATTAGCCCTGCTTGGGTTGCGGGTTTGATCCCCAGTCGGGGAGCATTCAGGAGGCAGCCAATCGATGTTTCTCTCTCACATTCATGTCTCTCTCTCTCCCTTCCTCTCTTTTAAAGATTATAAAAACATATACTCGGGTGAGGTTTAAAAAAAAGTAATTAGTTACTACAGATGAAAACATTAAATACCCTGAATGCATGCGTCTGTTACCTGATATTGCAGAGTCCCTGACATCTGACGTGTTCTGGGCGCTTATCTCTGAGAGTTAAATATATAGTGTGTTTTTAAAAGTAAACTACTGTTTTGCATTTAGCAATCCTTTGCCTCCCTATTTCTCACTGGCAGGTGGAATACGATGACTTTCAGAAGTTTCTGGACCTTGATCCAGAAATCTTCCTGCTTCAAATCTTATAGAAGGAAATCATAATGTT
Organism: Murina feae; assembly: GCA_004026665.1. Classification (NCBI taxonomy): domain Eukaryota; kingdom Metazoa; phylum Chordata; class Mammalia; order Chiroptera; family Vespertilionidae; genus Murina; species Murina feae. The sequence goes on from PVJC01027633.1 coordinate 16,768, forward strand.
AATTATCCTCGAAACATCAGGATAACAACGACAATCCCCTTCCTGGCACCTCAGGAAGTCCCACATGAGAAGGACACTGCGTGTCTCGAGATGAGACAATGGGATGAACTGCGGAGCCCCTGGTTTCTTCGGAGGGGTGACCCCTCTTCCCGCCCTGCGTCCCACTTGACTCCTCGCTCGTGGCGCCTTTGGACTTCCAGTGAGGCTTCACGGTTTGCATGAGCTGCTAAACTTGGCGTTGAGTAAGTTGCAAAAACAAAGAAGAAGAACCTTTTCTTTTCCTCCCGAGGTCAAGGGAGTTTGAAAGACTGTGGATGTATATTATTCTGATATGTGTGTGTAAATCCGTGAGGGAAGAAACATTCACTTGCTGTTAATGTGTTCCAGTGGAAATGAGCGGGAGGCCCCGCTTGATGCACCTGCCTTGTTAACCTGCACATAAACGGAACGTAAACACCATGATAACATGACAGTTTAACCACCACCACGTGCATCCAACGAACTGGCACCTGGTCTCCCGGTGTCGGCTCAGGAAAACACACATTTTCCCCTCAGAGCCCGGAGGGCAGCGATCGCACCAGCCACTCTGCAGCCTCCACCCTGGTGAGGCCGCAGCCCCTCCCTGGCGCCGGTTTCACTGTGCAGAGTGGGGGGCAAAGTGGGGAGCACCGACGTCATTGCCGAGGTACATGCCGGTCGGAGAAGCACAGGACCCTTCCTGCAACACACAGGCTTGTCTGGAAGCCCAGGGTGTGTGAACCTTTTCCCAGAAAAAGACAAAAAAAAATGCTACTTTCTCTTTGACAATTTAAAGGCATAAAACTTTAGGGTAATATATTAAATTTTTTTTGCAGGAAACTAGTAAACTCGTCATATCGCTTTTTATACCAAAGTGCAGGAGACAAGTTTTTCCCAAAAATGAGTAGAGACAGATTCCGTCAAATATGGAGGGCCTGGCATTTCAACAGTGAACATGTGCAAGACAATTCAGATAGACTTTGCAAAGTCAGACCATTATTGAATTTCTTTCTTCCCAGTACGACGCGATTTGGCGGGAAAATGCCCGATTACAAAGTGTTAAGTAGTAAATATAATACAATAGACACTGATATTAAGTAGTAAATAGAATACAATTACAGGCAAGGTACTTGTTATACAATAAGATATGATCTATATATATAAAAACCTAAGTGACCATTATGACTGGTCAACCGAATCATCAGTTGGCTGGTCGCTATGACGACACACTGACCACCAGGGGGCAGATGCTCAACACAGGAGTTGCCCCCTGATGGTCCCTCCCCCTGCCTGGCTGGCCCGATCAGCCCCAATCGCCAGCCAGGCAGAGGGACCCCACCTGTGCACAAATTTGTGCACTGGGCCTCTTGTATAAAATGATGAGTTTTCTAAATTCACTATGTAGACATTACATAGAATATAAAATAACATTGATTCACTGATGTTGTTCCCCGCCTTGATGTCTGCTCCAGCACACATTTTGGGGGTCTGACTAGGGAAGAGTTGAAGTGGCATATTTGGCCCGTGATTGGCCGTGGCTTTCACGTGGAATTACTCCTAGCAACGTTTCACAAGGAAGCAGCAGTGCTGAGCTGGGAGGCAAGCCTGTGGGACTCAGGGTGCCACCATCTGACCCTACCCCGTGTTATCTCTCATGCGTAGTGACCTGCTCACAGGCCTGACCCCTTAACGCAAAGGCAGGTGAACTCTGCTGAGCCCTGTCAGCAGCAGCCGCTGCACCCCAGCCCGGGCTGGCTCCCTCAGCTCACCTCACTCAGCCCTGCTCCGTGCTGCCCCGCTGGTCACAGGCTGCCTTGAGCTCAGCTCCCACCTCCAGACACATCCCAACTCTGTGCTCCCCTCAGCCTGAGGCGGCCTTGTCTAACCACAGCGCTACTGGTTTTGGCTAATTATTGCATGGAACACCGGTGTTCAAGAAGATGATATAAAACTCAGAAAACTATTACAAGAGAGTCACCTTTTCAGAGTTTTAAACATTAGCCCTGGCTGGGTTGTGGGTTTGATCCCCAGTCGGGGAGCATTCGGGAGGCAGCCAATCGATGTTTCTCTCTCACATTCATGTCTCTCTCTCTCCCTTCCTCTCTTTTAAAGATCATAAAAACATATACTCGGGTGAGGATTTTTTAAAAAGTAATTAGTTACTACAGATGAAAACATTAAATACCATGCATGCATGCGTCTCTTACCTGAAAACACTTTGAACGTAGTCCTGATTATGATACCAATCTTAAATATTTCCCTAGATATTTAAATATTGATCATTGACAATAAAGAGTTATGATGGCATAGGAAACTGTTTTAAACTAGCAATAATAAAATAGATTTTGATGACTCATGCTATGGACAATAAATTCTGTTATGTTGTCCCGATAAAAAAATGAGATTGCAGAGTCCCTGACATATGAAGAGAAGGCCTGGAGTATGCAGGTAAAAATGCAGGGTGGGGCATAAAACCCGAAAAATTAGGTTTACATTGGTGAGGATGCAAACCACAGAGTTTGTTCTTGTGTTATTAGTTATTAATGATTGCGTGACCTATGAACAACCATAAGCCAGCTTTTGCCCCACCCTGTCCTAATTAGAACTGTTGGCAGCTAAAAAAATTTTATATCAGCGTAGGTTTCCCCAGTTTGTTGGCTTTTAAAAATGTGTACTTAGCAGGGAGGTACTTTACCATCCTAAACAGAAATTTGCTTCCGTGTCTAAGTTTACATTAATACTTTATGCATTTTCTTTATTACAGGAAGTTCTCAGAATTGTGTAAGATGCAGATTTATAGTTTAGATCAGTCCCCAGGCAGGTCTGAGTGTATCCGTACTCCGTGATGAAGGCACTCAGGCAGACGAATGCCATGGGAATAATTTCCTGCAGGTTACACGGCGAGAACGCGGTGGGCCGGGACTGCTGGGCCCAGTGAGGGTGGCGCTTACCTCTCCTGGTAACCGGGGGCCAGGGCCCGTCAGTCTTGGCTGCACATTCGCGTCTCTAGGGAAGCTTAAGCCTACCATGGCCTGCGCCCCGCCCCTAGCAATGAAACCATCACCTCTTGAAATGTGAACTCTGGTGTATTGTTAAGGCTCCCAGACGACCTGAAGTGTGAGGATCACTGAATTATATTGCATCTTGTCAGCCGAAGGTGCTGGCTTTGGAAAGGCGTGTCCACAGTCCCTGAGGCAGTCGTCCTAGATGAGCAATCTGATGGCAGACAGTGGCGCCAACACATTCTTCAAGGTTCTTGTAATACCACCGGGTCTGCGTCTCGGCAGTCCAGCTGCAAGCTGGGCTCCGGCCAGGTTATGGGACCAGCCCTGCTCTCAGCCAGAAGCATAGAGAAGCAGAGGTCTGGGTTCTGGGCCATGTAGCATCCCTCATCCATCGCTGACCTATGCGCATGCTCTGCCTTCGTGTCTGTAATCCCTCCTCCCGACTAGGCAGCCTCACTGCCTCACTGCTCAGTTCAGTTTCACCAAATGACCCGAATGGCGACTGAATCTTCACTCTTTCAATCTCGCCTTTAATATTCGCCAAATCATTTCACTCTCCACCTTTAGGTCACTCTGTTTCTTGGATGTTACATACCAATGTGCAAACATTGTGTGACTCACAATGTAATTTATCTGTCATATCTGTGCTGTTGAATTATCTTGAAAATCAAAGATTTGAGTTCATTTCAGATTGGAATGTGAAGATAGTATTTTAAGGAGGTGATGAAAAGCAAGTGGAAAACGTTGGAAAATGCTTAGAAAGAAAGGCATTGTTAACAATAAAACATATTTCTTTTGTGTATAGGTCCAAAGGACTGCTCCTTGCTGGGTAAGTCTCTCCACCGCTACCCTTTGTCAAGGTCAGCACCACGCTAGAAATCATTTCTGTTTGGAATGCGTGTTATTCTTTTACACTATTTACAACATCGTACGCAAAATCGAGAGAAGCAGAAAGAAACTCGGCAGGGACTTCCTTTCTGTTTCTTCTCAGTGGTACTGAACACACTAATGGGAGCCTCTTCTTTGTATCCTCGGCCACAGCGCAGGTCTGAGCATATGTCGGGATGGCAAGAGATGGTGGTGGAGGTGCCTCCGGGGTCTGTGACCCTGTCACCTGGCTGGGCAGAGGCACCTCAGAGCTTCATGTCCGAGCCCAGTGCGTCACCAGGGACACTCAGTGTGGGATTGAGACTGGCTAGAGCTCCACTCTCCTGCTGAGCTAGTGTCCGCTCACTTCCTCTGGCTCCATCGTTTGGTTTTATCACCATGTGATCCATTTCCCTCATGGTCATGCGCACTCGATGGTAGGCCCTCAGTCTCAAAGGCCATGGGCTGGGAACTCCTGCCAATTCCAAGACAAGTGTCCCATCGTGCTCACAGTGCGAAGTAAAGACAGAGAACCAAGTGAGTGTTACACTAACAGAGCTCCTCGTCCTGGAAGGAAACACCAGGAGTGGGGGAAGCGGTTACGTGCAACGCCAGACGGAGGTGAGTCCTCGCTTAGTTTGTGGATGACAAGTTATATCTTGCGAGCCTGGCGGGTAACCAACCCACTCAACATCAAAGGGGATTAAAAGGGGGGAAGGACGATTTCCAAGGGCCGATGCTTGCTGAGGGCTAATAAAACTGCAGACCGTTAGACAAAGTTGTAACTATGGGAGCCTGTTGCTTGGTCCTGTTATTTGTGTAGTTCATTTGGCAAGTGGCTGCTGTGGGTTGGTTGCATGATGTTTATTAGCATCACTTCAATGGAACCAGAGGAAAATCTCTAATTCTTATTTATTGTTTTCTTCTGGACATCGCGAGTAAATTAATAACCATGGCATTCCGATGTCAGGGTTTTAGTTTGCACTGTTTCTGGCCTCCCAGTGAGTGGGATCTAGGTCGGGACTCTGGACAAGGGGCGGGTCCTTGGGGCCGAGCAGGGATGTGGGACACAGGGCGAGTCCAAGACAGAGGCGGGACGAAAAGCCAACTGCAGGCTAACCCGCTGCTTTGCTCAGTGGCTGGGAAGATCCGGGCAGAAGGTGAGATGCTGCAGAAGCAGGACTGAGAACCAGAGGGAGCCTTACACAAAGCAAAGGGGGCCCTTTCGCCATTTCCCAGGTCCCTTGGGTGCAGCTGTGAGGGGTCTTCTGGGTGCAGCTGTGAGGGGTCCTCAGGGTGCAGCTGTGAGGGGTCCTCTGGGTGCAGCTGTGCAGGGTCCTCCTCTGGGTGCAGCTGTGAGGGATCCTCTGGGTGCAGCTGTGAGGGGTCCTCTGGGTGCAGCTGTGAGGGGTCCTCTGGGTGCAGCTGTGAGGGGTCCTCTGAGTGCAGCTGCGTGGGGTCAGAGAGCTGCAGTTGGAGGAGGCTGGGTCATTCAGGCGCTCACATGGCTAGTGAACGTGAGTCCTAGAAATCTAACCTGCCCTCAGGCTCTCTCCTCGGAGCATCGCTGTATCTTCCTGGACCCACTGACTGTCAGTGGCCTCACTCTTCTCATTCCTCCACATCAACCTCACACTTATCCCCAAAACTGGGGCTGATCATATTGATCCACAATTTAAAACAATTGTCTGGCTGTAACTGGTCTGGCTTAGTGGATAGAGCGTCGGCCTGCAGACTCAAAAGTCCCAGGTTCGATTCTGGTCAAGGGCATGTACCTTGGTTTCAGGCACATCCCCAGTAGGAGGTGTGCAGGAGGCAGCTGATCGATGTTTCTCTCTCATTGATGTTTCTAACTCTCTATCCCTCTTCTTTCCTCTCTGTACAAAATCAATAAAATATATTAAAAAACAAACAAACAATTGACTGTTTCCTATCATCCATTTCTGCACATGAGCCTGGGTCTTCAGGGGCCTGGCCTTGGTCTCTGGCACTGCCTGTCATGTCCTGTGTGACCAAGGTCAACGTGTCCTCCGTCCCTAACATGGCGCCTGCATGTCAATAGGCTCACACAGTAGGTGGATGGAGTGGTGACTTCACGCTGTTATTGAAGGTGTGTCTCCCTCAGGTAACACACCTGTCGAGTGACACCTCTCTTTCCCGGACACCATCTCTATGCCCTTCACTTGTACCATCCAATCTTCACAAAACTCTGCGAGGAACCCAGATACTCAACAAATAATTGGGAAGTGAATGAATAAGTAAGCATCAACTCTGGGCTCTTTTTTTCTATGTATAACTAGAGGCCCAGTGCACAAAATTTGTGCACTAGTAGGGTTCCTAGTGGCTGCTGGCTGCCAGCTGGGTACTCCTTCCCTTCCCCTGGCTGGCCCCATCCCCTGGTCGAACTCTGGGACAACTCCCGGCCAAGGGGACAAATTTGCATGCTATGTTTTTATTATATAGGATATCATGTAATTGGAGAAAGTTCACCTTCAAAACTAAAG
>PVJC01027634.1:0-23074 GCA_004026665.1 Murina feae
CGCAAGCGAAGACTAGGAGCTGCTCTACAGACCATGACCCTCTCTCTCTGTTTCTGTGCAGGTGGCTATTACCACGGAAAACTAATTTTTCCCAGAGAATTTCCCTTTAAACCTCCTAGTATTTATATGATCACCCCCAATGGGAGATTTAAGTGCAATACGAGGTAAGGCTCTCTCTCTGTCCTGCTGCTGGGTGAGGCCGCGGAGTGGCGAGCGTCCGTTGAAGGCCCCTGTTTTACAGGCTGTGTCTTTCCATCACGGACTTCCACCCGGACACCTGGAACCCGGCCTGGTCCGTCTCCACCATCCTGACGGGGCTCCTGAGCTTCATGGTGGAGAAGGGCCCCACCTTGGGCAGCATCGAGACGTCAGACTTCACGGTGAGGGGGAGGGCCGAGGGGCGAGGGGCGAGGGCCTATGGGGGCTCCTGCCCGTGTCCCTGCTCCCCCAGCACTGTGGACCCCGGCCCTGGAGTCCCCTGTTCTCAGCCGAGCTTCCTGCAGACCCTGAGGGGGTCACATGCCAGCACAGCGCCTGCTCCTCTTGTTGACTGTGTTTTTTTGTTTTGTTTTCTAAATACATTTTTATTGATTTCAGAGAAGAGAGAGGAAGAGAGAGAAACATCAGTGAGAGAGGACCATTCATTGGCTGCCTCCTGCACGCCCCCTACTGGGGATCGAGCCCGCAACTTGGGCAGGTAGTGCCCTTGACCGGAATCAAACCCGGGACCTTCAGTCCGCAGGCCAGTGCTCTATCCACTGAGCCACACTGGCCAGGGCTGATGCCTGGCTTTTATTTCTCCCTTGTTTGGATAAGCCTTCGGACTGTGAGTTAGCTGACTGTGAAGAACAGCTTGTCAGGTGTGTCCAGCAATGTGAAGGCAGCAGCCCTTGACTAAAATCATCTGCTTTTGGAATTTTAAAGATTGAAGTTAACCTTTGGGTTGACATTTCCCTTCTCTTTCTTCCTAGAAAAGACAACTGGCTGCACAGAGTTTAGTGTTTAATTTAAAAGACAAAGTCTTCTGTGAGTTGTTCCCTGAAGTTGTGGAGGTGAGCATGACAGTGGTTGTCAGCTTTGTTTCCCTGGGCTCGGGATTCAGTTGTTTCCAGAAAAACCGGTGCAGGCGAGAGCACGGGGGAGCTCATAGCACTGCTTCTGGGGCAGCCGGCTGCCCCTCAGGCTCTGGGACCACAGGGATGGGAGGGCAGAGCTGGAGAGCAGCCAGGGGCATAGGGCCTGGGTGTGGAGCTAGCCAGCTGAGCACCAGCGTGGGGTGCTGGGGTCCTGGGGCCAGGAGTGGGGCGGGCCCTGCCTGAGGGCTGGGAATGCTCCCTGGTCCTGGTGGCCGTGAGCGGAAGGTTCGGACCCGGTTCAGCCACTGGCCCCCGCGTCTGTAACTGGGTGGGTGCTAGGATTAAACCCACAACCACCACCACCGTCTCGGTCTCCATGCGGAGCCAGGGCCCTCCTGGCCCTACAGGAGCTGGTCTGTTCAGACCTCCTTTGTCTCCTGCTTCTCTCAGGAGATTAAACAGAAGCAAAAAGCACAGGACGAGCTCAGCAGCAGACCCCAGGCACTGCCCTTACCAGACGTGGTTCCCGACGGGGACACGCACCACGGCCAGCACGGGCTGCAGCTCCTCAACGGGCACGCGCCGGGGGCCGGGCCCCACCTCGCAGGCTTCCAGCAGGCCAACCGGCACCACGGACTCCTGGGCGGCGCCCTGGCGAACTTGTTTGTTATAGTCGGGTTTGCAGCCTTTGCCTACACGGTCAAGTATGTGCTGAGAAGCATAGCACAGGAGTGAGCTGCACGCCAGACGCAGAGGTGGTCGAGAGCGAGGGACGGCCGAGCCTGACCCTGGCTGGCTGGACGCGCCATCCGCACAGGGCGGACCCGCCCGACGCCTGGGGTTAGCTTTTTAAAATCCATTAAGAGGAAAACAAAAACCAGAGTGTGGGGCTTGGACTGGAGCGTAGCCACGAGTCCCGTCCACACGCCCGGGTCTCGCTGTGGAGCTCGGGTGGCGGAGGAGGGGGCCTCATGCTGTGGTTCTGTACCTCATCTCCTGCATTGTCTTTCGGACATGTTTTAGTAAACCTGTTTTTCATTTTATAGATTTGATCACTTAAAATATAAAACTCGATGCCTATGAAGTGCTCTGCGTGCGTTCTTAGTCCCTGGACTCTGACCCACCGGGTGGGGCCAGGCCAGCTGCCCAGAGACAGCCTGCGGCCAGGAGCCGGAGAGCCTCTCGCTGTGACCACAAGGTGTCGCCTTGTACTCAGGAAGCCGCTGGGAACCCAGGGCAGAGCTGCCGTCCTGCTCCTCCGGCTCCTTGGCGCCCAGAGCCTTTGCCTTGAACTCCTGGGGTCTGGGTGGCCCAGGAGCCCCTCCCATGCTGTGGAGGCTGAGGCCCCAGCATGCCCCAGGGGCTCTGCGCTTGGAGCTCCCTCACACTCGGTCCAAACCTTGGGCTGACCCAAAAGCTAGGCTCTCTGCCCCCTTCACGGCAGATCCACGTGGGTACTGACCCTTCCTGGCAGGTCACACGGGGCATGGGCATCGGGGAAGGAAGGGGCAGAGCCTGCGGGCATTGCCTCAGTTTGGGGACTGACGGGCCTGGACCTCCTCTCTGCATCTGTGCTAACTGGTTCCCGGATCCACCGGTGACACTGACCTGCTCCAGAGGCCGTGGGAGACACGTGCACTCTCCTTGGACTGTCTTTGGTTAGTTTATTTTAAATCGCCTTATAATCGACCGCTTCTGTGTGTTTAACCCACTCTTGTTATTCTTTGTTCCTAAATGTTTTGCTGTTTGTGTCTGTGTGGGTGGAAGTGCACCTGCTGGCCTTTGGGTGGGCTGTGGGCATGGCCCTGTGGCTGCTGCAGAGGCCATGTCCTGACAGTGGACGGTGGTGGCAAGGCCACACTGCTGGACCTGCCCTCCATCCCCAGCCGTGTGAGGGCGTCTGTTCCTCACACTCAAGCTTCCTGAGGCTCATGGGAGGCAGACTGCCCACCAAACAGCACTCCTTCCTTTCTGTGGGGCTTGCCCCTCAGCAGATGTGGGTCGGCCCTGTGCCCAGTCAGCGGTCAGCGGTGCCTCTGGCTCACTGTCTGACCCTCAGTGTCAGGCCCTGTCTGGTGTGCAGTCGCTGCTGGTGGGCAGTTGCCTGTCCTCAGACTCCTCTTTGGACCTCGTGTCCCCGCCTGTCGGCAGAGCCGAACCTCATCGTGCAGCCGTCCTGTGCCGTCGGCTCCTTGAGGGAGTAAGCCTGAAAAACGGGAACGGCATGGTGCTGTGAAACATCTTGGTGGGGAGCAAGGCCTTGGAGAAAAGACTCCCGAGCTCACCACGGAAGCCTCAGCTCCCTTGTATCCCGCCCGCTTCCTGCGTCTCTCCCTGAGGCTGGAATGACCCCTGCTCCCAGGGCCAGGCGGGCGGCCTGCTGTGGGGGCTGTACCCGGGGTTCCTGTCCTCCCGGGGCGTCAGAGTGTCCAGGGTCTGGGCTGGGAGCTTGGTAGATGAGGGCACCGGCAGTGGGGTGGGGGGCAGCTGGTGGGGGTGGCAAGAAGGCTGGCCACTTGGCAGCTCCCTCTGGCCCTTTTCTAGGTGGGGCCAGTGCTAATGGCTGGAGGGACCCTCCGAGTGAGGGCGGGACACTGGGACCTCTGACATGCACCCTCAAGCCCAAGCCCGAGGGACCAGTGACCCCACTGCTGAGTGTGGTCTGGCAACACCCACAGATCATGGAGGGCCTGGAGCCAAGAGCTGGACCCAGGGCTCCGGTGGGTGGAGCCTGTTCGAGGCCCGGCCTCTCGCCCCCCCCATGTGGCTCCCTGTCCAGCGGCAGAGCTGCCCTGCATGGGCTGCTGGTCCACCACAGGTTCATCGGCAATTGCACTGCTGACATGCAGGCTCCGCCTCGGGGGAGGGGTCTCCTGGGCCGCCTTTCCTGACCTGGTGCTGGTGCAGCCCACATTTGGGGTGCAGCTGGGTGGGGCCCCAGGGCCCTCTGTACCCAGGCATCTGAGCTGGACACAGGGAGCTGAGGTTTCAGTGCTGAGCTCAGGGGTACCCGGCCGGCGTGCCTCAGTGGTAGAGTGTTGACCTATGAACCAGGAGGTCATGGTTCGATTCCCAGTCCGAGTACATGCCCGGGTTGTGGGCTACATCCCCAGTGTGGGGCGAGTAGTAGGCAGCCAATCAATGATTCTCCCTCATTCTTGAACTTTTTATCCCTATACCCCTCTCCCCTCCTGTCTGAAATCAGTAAGAATACATTTAACAAAAGAAAGAACCCGGGCTGTTGTCCTGGGTGTGACCACCTCTGCTGAGCAGGAGGGAGACGGTGCTCCTGGGCAGAGGCCTCCCGTCTTCCCAGCAGCTTGTCCCTGGAGTGGCCTGGGCCGGGTCTTGTGCTGGGCGGCCTCCCTTGCTCCTGGCAACGGCTGGAAATGGAAGTGGGTCCTGGAGAGCCCTCTGTGCTGCCACCTTCCTCGGGGCTGGGGCCAGCCTGGCTCAGACCACGGGCCTTGGTCTACACCACCGATGGGCAGCTGCCAGTGGGGTCCGGGGCTCAGGCTTCCAGCCCCCTTGGCCGTCACTGTGCAGTGACAGCCCCAGGAAGGGCCTGTGACTGTGAACCGGCTCCGGCTTCCTCCTGCTCCTGGGGGAGGTACACCCGACCTGGGAGCGCAGGGTGAGGGTAGACCCTTGGGCAGTAAGGATTGGCCCTGAGCCCCGAGAAGAGGAGGGGCCACACTGGTCACACCGGGGGTCAGCCAGTCCCTCGCTGCTGGAGAAGCAGCGCCCAGGGTCATAGGGCATCGAGGCTGCACAAGGCCTGGGCTGGTGGGTCAGTGTCCTGCTTCCCCGGCCCTGCCTCTCCCTGGGGTAGGGCCCGAGCCCGTCTCTGGGACCCACCAGGACCCAGCAGAGCCTGCAGAGGGGTGGGAGGAAGGGCCCACAGGGCTGTGAACTCTGGGTGGTGGGGGTGTGTGTCTCCACCTGGGCTCCTCGCCCCGCCCTGAAGGGGTGGCTGTGAGGGGCCAGCAGGCGGATCCTTGTTCACGTTCCCAGGGCGAGCCGCCTCCTGGGAAGGGCTGGGGGCCGTTTCCAAAGCGCGTGGGAGGGTCTAGGGAGGCGAGAGCCGCCAGCGCGTGTCAGGGGGGTGCCCGACCCGTCCACACCCAGGGCCGGCTGGGAGCCCTCCCCCTGGAGCCCGAGAGCTGGGGCGGAGGGAGGGTTTATCTGGCGGCGGCGCCGGCAGCGAGGGCATTGCGCGCGGGAGGGGAAGCCGCACGGGCGACCCGCGGGGACAGGAGCCGTCCAGCCGCCTCGGCCGCGCCATCTGCCCGCCCGTCCTGCCACTGCGCCCGGCGCATCCGTACAGACATGTACCGGCGGCCGGGCGGCCCCCGCGGCCGCGCCTCCTCTGCGCTGGGGCTCTGAGCGCCGGCCGCCCCCATGCGCACGCCCGGGCGCCCTGGCGCCAAGCGCTGAGCCGCTGCCGCGACCCGAGCACCGGCCGCCGCCATGCGCTGGGCCTGGGCCGCGGCCATGGGCCTCCTCTGGCCGCAGCTCGTGCTCCTCGGGGCCGTCGGGGCCCGGCGGGAGCAGAAGAGGCCGCGGCAGCCCAGCCCGCGCGCAGAGCCCCGCAACGCCACCGAGGCCACCAGCGAGGGGCTGCAGGGCTCCCCCAAGGTACGCGCGGCCGGCGCACAGGCTCGGGCGTGCGCACCCCTGCGGCGCCGCTCATGTGGGGCTTCGCCTAGCGGGGCGCCGTCCTCCCACCCCAGGCTCTACCCGCTGGGCTCTCCGGCCCCTTCCTGTCCGGTGGGGTGGGACTTCGGGCAGGATCTGCTGTGGGCGAGTTAGGGGCCGACTTGGCCTCCACTGGCCTGGGAGGGGGGTGGGGAGGGAAGCGCCTTTCCAGTGGGGCTGAACCAACCCCTTGAATCCCAGCACCGCACCCCAGCCTCCCGCAGCCTTTAGGTGTGATCAGGTCAGGAGGAGGGGGGCTCCTGGGCTGCCCAAGACTCCTTAGTGGGAACCTGCCCCCCCCCACTCAAGGTGCAAAGGCCAAGGCTAGCCTGGATCCTGAGGGTCTTCGCCCTCACCCTTGCTGTTAGCCAGCACCCCCACCCCCTTGCCTCTGGGTGGGATGCTCCTGTCCTTAGAGTCCCTTTGGCTCTGGACTGCCTGAGTCTGTTCCTCAGACCTGAGCCCCCGCACCTGCTTCAGCTCTGGCCTCTCTGTCTTCAGCTGAGGACCTCCTGAGGGGTTTGCCAGGACAGGCCCCCCTGCCTGCCCAGGCCCCCCGCCAGCCTGCTGCCTTTGATCCCGGCCTCCTGCCGCCCAAGGGCGTCTCTGTGGCGGCCAGCCTGGCTGCTCTCAGCCCACGCGCCCCATGGAGCCCGAGGCCCCATTTTCCAGATGAGTCCCTGGGCCCTGCCGGCTGGGGAAGAGTGGTTGCCGCCCCCGCCAGTGCACGGGGCAGTCTGGGGACAGACAGGTGGACCTCTGTCCCGGTGGGGCCTCCATGGGGGTGCCCTCGCCAGGTGGCATGTGACCCAGGCTGGCCCTCCCCACGTTAGGACCCCTGCTCTTCCTAGACCCTTCAGGCCCTGTGCACTGCAGCCGCACCCGGGGTCTGTGGTGGCCAGGGACACAGGTGGAAATCGGGGTACATTTGCATGTTCTTGGCTTCTCTCTCTTTCCTGGTTGAGGCCCAGGTCAGGGTTGGGAGGCACCCCTATCCACCTGCGCCTCCCAGCCCCTCAGGAGAGGGCCCACCTAAGTCTGTTGAGGAGGCTGCGCTGCCCGGAGCCTGGTGCTTGTTGGAACTGGGGCTGAGGGCTGACTGTGGACAGATGGGACCTGGGGCCGGACCCCCTGGGGCCCAGACCGGGGCTTGCTCTGCCTGGGAAGGCTCCTGGGGCGTGGGAGGGGCTGTCCCCCCAGGCCAAGATCTGCTCCTCTGCTGCTCACCTCCTGGGCTTCCTGTCTGAGTCCCGCGCAGATTTTCCTCACCCAGCGTGGGCCTCCTCCTCAGAGGCAGGCAGGGCTGTTCCACCTCGCCCACTGGCCTGGGGCCGAGGAGGACGTTAGAGGGCTGGACACAGTCTCAGGCCACTCTGCACTGCCCCTCCCAGCCCTTCCTCTGACAGCGAGGAGGCCTGCAGCCGGCCCTGGGTCCAAGCCTGAGGAGCAGGGCCCGTCCCCTCCCCAGCTGAGCTGGGTGCCATGGGTCTCTCAGAAAGACACTGGAAAACGGGCTCTTGTCCTCCGCCCACCTCGGCCAGGCCAAGCCCCTGTTGGGACACAGAGGCTGCCCTGTGTGTGCCCGTTGGCTTGGGAACAGGGCGGACAGGAGAGGATGGGTCACCCACTCAGAGCCAGAGCCAAGGTGTCGGACGCCATGCCTGGCTTTCCAAAGGCCCCAAGCCCTCACCCTGCCTGAGTCCTGGTCCGAGTCCCCAGGAATGGCCGTCATGGCTCCCTTGCCCCAAGTACTGCCTGAGGCGGCCTGAGCCTGAGGGTCCCCCCTCTGCCCTGGGGCAGCAGGGAGGACCTCGTGGGGCCTGGACCAGCACACTAGCCCTGCCATTTGGCCCTTCAGCTGCCTGAGGCCTCAGGGCCTGAGTTCTCAGATGCCCACATGACGTGGCTGAACTTTGTCCGGCGGCCGGACGATGGGGCCTCGAAGAAACGGTGCCGAGGCCGGAACAAGAAGCCGGTGAGCCTGGGGTCTGAGCCTGGGGCGGTGGCTGTGGCTCCCGCTGGGATCCTCACAGCCTCCTGCCTCTCCCAGCGAGGCCTCTCCGGCCTCCCCGGCCCCCCCGGCCCCCCGGGACCCCCTGGGCCTGCTGGTGCGGAAGTCACACAGGAGGTTCTGCTGCGGGAGTTTCAGGGGATGCTGAGAGGTGAGCTGCCCCTGCCCACATCCTCCTAGAGGCTCAGGCGGGTCCCCCAGGCTCTGGGGGTGACCCCAGTGTGCTGACTTCCTGTTGTCCTCACAGAGGCCACCGAGCGTCGGTTCTCGGGGGCTTGGGGCTCTCTGTCGCCTGAGGGGCCGGGCGGGCGGCTGGTGGCTGAGGCCTTCCACTGCCGCCTGAAGGGCCCGGTGCAGGTGGACAAGAAGACGCTGGTGGAGCTGCAGGGCTTCCAGGCCGTGAGTGTGCGGGGGGTGCCCAGGGTCCCCCAAGCCCCGGGTGTCTCTGGGGACCCTGCTGGGGGCAGGATGCTGGGGTGGCCCCCACATCCATGCAGCGGGGGCCTGGAGGAGTGGCCACCATTGGTCAGGACCCGTGTGCCCAGGCCACTGTCCTGCACCAGGCGTGTGAGCAGGGCCCAAGGTGGCCACGGGGGGCTTGTCTCTCCCTGGGTGCCCCTCTGCCCCCGGAACCTGAGGCCAGAGGCTGTGCCCTTGTCCTGTCCACCTGGGTGTGCTCTTTTTGGGGCTGTGGGTTGCAGGCGCCTCCTCCAGGCTGGGTGCTCAGGCCCTGCAACTGGCGGCTCCCCTGCTGTCCCTGCAGCCTACTACCCAGGGCGCCTTCCTGCGGGGCTCCGGCCTGAGCCTGGCCTCCGGCCGATTCACAGCCCCAGTTACCGCCATCTTCCAGTTCTCCGCCAGCCTGCACATGGGTGAGCGGGCGGACCAGCGCGGTGTGGGTGGGGCTGGTTCTCCCAGGTGGGACCTGGCATCACAGAGCTGCCTCCTGCTCCAAGCCCAGCTCCCGCTGGGGGCTGGGACAGGACTCCATGCCCAGCCGCTCCTGGCAGTGTGCCCCGAAGCCCCCTTCTTCCCCCTGGTCCCGCCCCCCGTCCCCGCCTAGTGCCCAGCCTGCCTCTCCGCTTCGTCCTCCCCGAGGGCTGCAGCCGGCTGTCTCCACAGACTGCAGGGGCCTGCAGGGCCGCGCCCGGGCCCGGGACACAGTGCGGGTGCTCATCTGCATTGAGAGCCTGTGCCATCGCCACACGTGAGTGGGGCCACCCTGGATGCCAGGGATTGCAGGAGGCTGGGTGGGTGTCTCAGTGTCTTGCCTGTGGAGAGTAGAGAGGCTGCCCCAACACGGGGGGGGGGGGGAAGGGGGGGGGTCCAGGCCCTCGGGCCAGCTATGCTCTCACCCCGGGCACTGTGTCCAGGTCGCTGGAGGCCATCTCGGGCCTGGAAAGCAGTGGCAGGATCTTCACGGTGCTGGTTCAGGGTCTGCTCCAGCTGCAGGTGAGGTCGGAGGGGTGGGTGGTTAGGAGGGGTCCATGCCTCTGAGCCTCAGCACATGGGTGGACATGGGCCATGTGGCCACTCAGGACCCCGGGACGCTACAAGCCCGGGGTGGGAGCTCCCCACGCTCCCTGTGGGTGGGCAGGCCTTGTGGGTGGTGACGTCCACTGTGGGGTGTCTGCAGGCTGGACAGTACGCCTCCGTCTTCGTGGACAATGGCTCTGGGGCGCCCCTCACCGTCCAGAGCGGCTCCAGCTTCTCCGGCCTCCTCCTGGGCACATGAGGACACGGCTGGCCCCAGGGGAGCTGCGTGGAGAGGCCCCTCCGCTCTGCCCTGTTAAAAGTGTGGTCACACAATAAAGAGTCCCAGCCCACTCTGCCGCCTGGTCGCTGTGTCCTCGTGGGGATGGGGGGGCGTTGCTTTTGGATGTTCTGGCTGAGTGTCCTGCATTCGGTGGTCCTGCAGACTCTGCACCTGCTGGGTCCATTGTACCCTGTGGACAAACACAGGTGTCCATCCAGGTCCCTGCTCAGGCCTCCCTGCGGCCTGACACCACCCCTCTGCTCGTCACCCGGGGCTGGCCCAGCCTTGGAGACAGCCGGTGGGCACCCACAGGGCCCTGGGCTCAGATGGTGTCCCAGAGTGTGGTGAGCAGGATGGCGGCCAATGCCACGTGCTGTGGGGTCTGGGAGCAGCGGGGTGTGGGCCATGCACAGGACTGCACCCTGAGTGGCCCTGGAGGGGTGCTGAGTTGCACCTGCGTGTGGGGGGCTGTGTCCAGGTTATCGGACCCAGACCAGCGGGCACAGAGCTTCTTGCCACCTTCCCCTTGGTGGCGGCCACACCAGGTGGATGCAAACCCCCCACACACACTAAAGATGGGGCCAGAACCACCCCAGGTCGGGCAGCTGTGACCCGGCCTCAGGTCGCGTGGATTTAGGGCCCTGCCCCCACCCCATTTTGGCTCTAGCAAACTGAGACCAAAGAATGTAAATTGGTCCTGGGATGTCCAGGCCTCTGCAAAGCTGTGGAGATACCATCTCTGGTTGGCACCTGGGCCCCAGGCAGGCGGCTCCACCTGGAGCATGAGGCTGACCCCTGACCCCTCAGGAGACACCCCAGAGGGTGGCAGTGGGGGTGGGGCTCAGCTCCACAGCAGTAAGGCTTGGAGACCCTGGTTCCAGGGCAGAGCAGACAGAGAAGGCATCCTGGTCCTGCAGATGGGGGCAGGGCGGGTGGAGGGCCTGGGCTGGGGTCCGTCCGTCTGCAGCCCAGGGGCAGGCATGGGAGGGGGGCAGGCAGAGGCTGGAGCCTGACGGCCATCACCCAGCCCCTCCCCCAGCCCCTGCTGGCCTGGCTGGGTAATGAGGCAGTAGAGCCCTGGTGCCGGGCGGGCGCTGGTCTGTGCAGCTCCAGGCTTGGCCACTGACCCATCCCCACCTCTCTCCCTGGTCCCCCCAGGGTGGCGTCAGGGGCTGGGGGGGTTGGGGAGTGTCTCTGCTTCATAGCAACTGTAGGCGCCGGCCAGCTGCCTGGAGTGGGGATGTCCTGCAGCTTGGGAAGAGCGTGGCGCTGTGGTGCCTGTGAGGGGTGAAGAGGAGGGGCATGCAGGGGAGGCAGGGGAGTGGGTCCCTGCCCCCACCTCCCATCACAGGGGCAGTGAGCATCACAGTCGGTGCTGACTGCCTGTTTACAGAGGCTGTGCCCTAGGCTGCCAGTTGATGGGGATGCAGAGGGACTGTGGGTAGCACCAGCCAGACCTTCAGCCGTGCCTGGGGCCTCTTGGCATCCTGGCGCCCCTGGGCGCGCTTCTGCGTCCATCAACGCCAGCCAGGCCCCCGACCCACCTAGCCTGGGAGGGGGCAGGTCTCACCTCCCCATCCAGACCTGCTCCAGGGGCTGTGATGACAGAGATGGAGACCCAGACCCGGAGCTAGGCCAGGCCTGCAGAGAGCAGCAGACAGACAAGAGACGAGGAGACGAGAGACGAGGCGGCGAGGCCAGGCCGCCCCAGGAGCTCACGGTGGGCAGGTGGCCAGGTCCGGGAGCAGCGTCCTGGCGCCTGACTCCACCTGCCTCTGTCTCGCCTCCATCTCTGGCCCCTAATCGCAGGTCATTACCATGCAGTTGGGATGCCCCTGGAATGTGCTGTCTCCAGCCCCCACAGCTGGGGTGCAGGGTGGAGGGACCAGGTGGGGTTGTTGCTACCATAGGGAGGTCCTGGGGTGTGAACTGGGAGGCCCAGGGCTTGGGTTTCGGGCCCCAGGCTCAGACCAGTCTTGAAAGACACAGGCTGGCCCCCCAGTGCAGACAGGGGGTGCTCCACCCTGAGCTGCGCCTCATCTCCATCTAAGTCCCACCATCTTCCAGGCCCAACCAAACTGCGGTGTTGACAGCTCCCTGGGGCCAGGAGAGGATCTGGAACCCCCAAGGGGCCTGGGCCCGGGGGTCCTGCCCACGCAGCCTGAGAGGGGTCCAACCTGCTGCTGTGGAGGCAGGGGCTTGTTGCAGGCCCCGGGGGTGGGAGCTTGGGGTGGGCTCTTCCCCTGGTTGAGCCTCTGGTTGTGGACTGGGCTGTGGGGCAGCCTGAGCGTCTGGCTGTGGCAGAGCCATGTGGTCGGCAGAACTAGCCAGCCTCAGGTTGACCCCTGACCGGCGTCTGCTCTCCCCCAAGCAGCGGGAGAAGCCTGGCTGACCTTGTCGACCCCTCCTAGGGCTCCCTTCCCAGACCCTCTGTCTGACCTGCCGCCTGCCAGGGGCTGAGAGGCTGCTGCCAGAGGTTTGGGGAGGCCCTTGGCTGGGTGCTCCCTAAACCCTGGTCTTGGGGCTGCAGCCAGGCTGTACCTGATCGGCCCTTCCTCGCCCCGAGGTGGCCCTGGGGTGCTGGGAGCAGGGGTCTGCTGGCCCAGAGCCTGCCCCAGCACCCTCGGCGGCTGTCCAGTTTGAGTGCAGACAGGAATGTGGGCGTCTGGCTCAGGACAGCTGGAACGTCCTCTCAGGCTAGGAGCAGCCGAGGATGGACCGCCAAGCCCCACCCCAGGCTGTGGCAGGAGCAGGGAGGTGTGTGTATGTGTGGTTCCAGCTATGAGCAAGTGGCTGCCTGGCCCCACCTCCCATGGTCCCCTTGGGCTGTGGGCTGGCACAGGTCGGGGCGAGGCTTGCAGGAGAGTGACCATGTGGCCTGGCCTTAGGGTACCTGTCACTTAAGGTACAGCCAGGACAGGCAGGCCCTTTGTGGCCGGAGTTGGGCATTGGGCCCGGCCTTGCCCTCCCAGGTTGGGTCTGGGACCAGGAGGAGGGGAGTTGGTTCCAAGGACCCCTTGGGCTGTCTGTCCCAGGAGGTTCTCACACCCAGACCAGCCTGAACTCTCATGACCTGGGCCCAGGACTGAGCGTGGTCTGGGGGCATGAGGGGCGTGGGGGTCTGGGCGGATGCGTCCACGCTGCTCTCTCTGGGCCTGTGTTTCTGGGCTCCCTGTGCCCACCCCGTGCCGACCCCATGCGTCCTTGGAGGCTGTGATGCTGCCTCGGCTCAGAGCTGGAGGGCTCTTGCGTGTCTTCGGCGTATGGTGGGTGGGTCCCGTGGGTCCCTGCCCCTCTATCTCCCCCTGAGACCTGGCTCTTAGCTGAGCTGGAATCGCCAACCCTCTTGGGGGCAAACAGGGGGCAGGTGCTTGGGACCTGATGGCTGGAGCCCTGGCTGACCAGGCGCTGAGCTGGGGTCTTTGCATCAGGGGGACCCACTGGCATTGGTCCAGCCAAGTTGCCTGTCCTGCTGGTGACCCACTGGCAGCCTCAAAGTGGGAAACCCTGGCAGGAGGGGCCCAGAAAGTGGGGACCCTGCCAGGAGCTCCCAGGGGCAGCAGGGCATGATGGTGCCTGAGGCCTTGGGCCCTGCATCAAGTGCTGACTGGGGTCTAGGCTGTGGCCGGGAGCAGGGGTGCTGTGGCTTGGGGCCCAGAGGGCGAGTGAGGGCCCCAAGCTCTGCATGGCCTCAGGGCACCGCCCAGGGTCAACGAGAGGCTGATTTCCAGCCCCCCAACCTGAGTGGACTCAGGAGCTGTGGTCTCCATAGCCTGGGGTCTCCCTCAGCTTGGGGTCTCCCTCAGCTTGGGGTCTCCCTCAGCTTGGGGTTCTGAGGCCTGACCCCTAGAGCTGGGCGGAGGCATGAGGAGCTGGCCCTGCCCATGGTCGCCCGTGTGTCTGAGGGTGCGCACAGGTGGTTGGCGAGGAAGGGGGCTTAGGGACAAAGGGCTTTTGTTCGGGAGAGTTTGGGGTGCAGCCCCGCTCTCAGGCAGTGACTCACGGGCTCCTCTGGTGTGATAACATCGATTTTGCAACAGCCAGTGTGTCACACACACACCTGGGGCGCAACGAGGGCAGTGGGACCCCCACCTGCGCCCGGGGCCCCTCCGGCTGCTCTGCCAGAACTGGGGTGTAGGAGGGGGTGGCAGTGAGAACGGCGGGAACAACAGGCGTCAGCAGGCTAAGCAAAGTGTCTCCAGGTGCAGTTCCCTGGCCTCCGACCCCCTGCCCACAGCTAAGGCCTGGCCCCAGCATGTGCTTCATGCCTTCCATCCCTCCTCTGGGGGACATGCCTGGGTCCCCCAGCTCCGACCAGCTGCCCCTTGCTGACCCCCTCCCCTCTCTGTCAGCCCCCAGGGTTCCAGGGCTGGCTGACCACCAGCTACAGAGCCCCCATCTCAGGGTGGGGGTGGCTCTTATCTCCAGGCTCAAGTAGAGACCCCTGCTGCTCCACATTCACTGGATGGCCCAGAGCAACCCCTTCCCCCCGCAGTGTGTCCAGGGGAGGGCAGACGCCTTTTTGCGCCCACCCTTAGCTGCAAGGCTGGGTCTCCACCTGGGCAGACCTGCCCCTCCCTGAGCCTCCTTCCCTGCAGGAGCCTGCTAGCCGGGTGGGGCTGCCCAGACTTTGGCCCAGGTAGAGGGGCCCTGCCCTGCCTCACGGGCACTGCTTCCCATGTGTGTCAAGGGGATGCCAGCAAGTGGGGCTTCGAGGCACCCGCCATGGCCATGGGCCTCTGAGCTCCTGCCCATCTCGGCCCGGGGCAGAGCGGGAGCTCCAGCCACAGGCTTGGGGTGCCTGCAGAGTGCACACTGCGGGTCTCAAGGCCTGAGGCCGGCAGGAGAGGCCAGCTCTCAGCCTTCTGCAGGAGCGTACACAGGCCTGGGTGGGGGAGCCAGCCTGGCCCACACATATGGCATGGGGTCAGGGAGGGTTGGGAGCGAGGAGGGAGCTGGAGGGGGGACAGGGGAGAAAGGATGGGGTTGTGATGAGCACTTTCTGTGGGAGCAGAGCGAAGGGTGAGCCCACCCGGCCCCAAGGAAAGGGAGTGTGGCCACAGGAGCCAGGCGATGGGCAAAGCGACCGATTCCAGCTCCCAGAGCTGTGGGAGTCCTCGTGGGGGGGCTGGGAGGTGACCCCCGAGGAACAGAGTGCCTCAGGGTCTCAAACAAGGAGACCCACTGGGTTTGACTTGGCTCTGAGGCCAGGCCTGGGGATGGACAGGGAGGCCTTCACCTGCTCCCTGGACTCACATGGGAGAGATGTCAGTCCACCCAGGTGATGGGGGAAGCATCACCCGAGCCCCTCCTCAGCCCCTGGAACCAGGTGCAGGCATGAGCGAGCATACTGGATCGACTCAGAATCGTTTTCCCTGGGATCCCCCCCCCCTTCTGAACTGAATTCCCTGTGGTTCCGCTGGAGGCCCTGCTGGAGGTGTCTG
Source organism: Murina feae (assembly GCA_004026665.1). Taxonomy (NCBI): domain Eukaryota; kingdom Metazoa; phylum Chordata; class Mammalia; order Chiroptera; family Vespertilionidae; genus Murina; species Murina feae. The sequence continues at coordinate 14,986 of PVJC01027634.1, forward strand.
CCACGTGCTTCCTGAGCCCCGGACACCAAGTCATCATCACGCTGCGTACAGAGAAGCTGGGGCTGAGAAAGAAGCACTGGCCGCCCACCGGACCCTTCAGGTCCCGGGCAGTGACCCAGCCAGCGGGGAGCGAGGGCCCGACCTACAGATGCAGGAATGTAGGGGCTGGGCAGTGGCCGCAACAGGGCCCCATCCTCCCAGCCCAGAGATCTGTGCTGAGCCCAGGGAAGAGGAGGTTGGGCCTGGCCAGGGGCTGCGGGGTCGGAGCCCCAGCAAGTCCCCACAACACCCAGAGGTGGGAGGGACTAGGGCCCTATCTGAGCAAAGAGCCACGACTGCAGGGCCAAGGGCGACAGACATCACCCTCTGCAGTTCCAGGGGCCGGAACAGGACACACAGGCTCAGCAGGGCCTTGCTCCCGAGACACTAGGAACCCGCCTGGCCTCGGGGGGTGGCAGCCAGGGCCCCCAGCTCACAGCTGCGTCCCTCCGTCTCCACCCGTCTCCACACGCTGTTTCCTCTATTTTATTAGAACTGGTGATGTGATACCTGTTTTAAAGTTAAACGTTTAATTTTGAGATAACTGTGGACTCGCGTGCAGTTGTGAGAAATGATGCAGAGACCATGTGCCCCTCTGCCCAGGCCCCCCGAGGGTGGAGTGTGCAAAGCCGAGGACGTCACCCAGGCCGATATTCAGAGGTGCGCTCCCACCACACCCCTCCTGGACCCCTGGCAGCAACCATTTGTCCCCATCTCAGGGGCTTTGCTGGTGCAAGAACCTCACAGAAATGGGAGCGGCAGCCCGTGACCTCTTCTCACGGTGAATTCCTGGAGGAGTCATCCCAGCCATTGTGGGGAACAGCGGGAAGCCTGGAGTTCCGAGGACGGTGGGGTGTGCGAGGCCATCGCCCGGCGCACGCCATCGCCTTCTCCGAGAGCACACGCCGGCCAGACCGCCCGTTTCCTTAGGACAGGATTTGGGAAGCCTCATCAACATTCCAGGGGCTCTGATTCCCGGAACCAACTGGGCACAACAGGCTCACTCGCCCCCGGGCGGCCACGAGGAGGCCTTAAAAGGAGTCTTTTCAGCAGGAGACAATAGGACTGACTTAAGTGTAAACGGAGAAGAGAGATGGGCGGTTTTAAAATTCTTCCGTGTTTAAACACACATGCAGCCACGGGTCTACAGCTCAATCTGTCAAACAGACTAATCCACGAATCCCAAGTTCTGATAGAAACATCGCAAATAACTTAAAAAGACACCGAGACCACACACTCCCAGCTGCAACTCCTATCTACACAAACGCACCATGTTTATAAATAAGTCACAGGCAGGCGCGGAGTAGGTTTACCACACGCTCACTGTCGGGAGACACAGACCAGAGCTAATTCACATAGAACGCAGTTCCATCTGAGACTTGCACACGAGTGACACCAACGGACGGAAGACACGGGGCGGGGACCCACCGCAGCTCCCCAACTGCCCCTGGGTTGCAACACGCGGCCCAGTCTCGCAACTGCCGGGGCCTGCGGTGGGTCAGGGCACAGGAGTCACGGCTCTCGGGGCGGTGACTTCGGAGGGGACGGTTCCAACGGGGCGCGGGACGGGACGTTGTCCCCCCAGGACACGCAGGGCTGTGCCTGCAAGTGCGGGTCAGCTCCAGCCTTTGGCTCCTCGCCCCTGCCTTGGCTGGGACAGGACAGCAGTTCAGGGCAAGGCAAGGGGGGGGGGGGGGCGTGGATGGTCTGCAAATCCCTGCAGACCCGGGTTCCCGACTCACACCCAAAGCTGGGCATCCTCCCAGTCCAGGCAAATGCTGGCTGAAACCCAGGGGCAGGACGCGTCTACCTGGACACAGCGCATCGCCCTGGCCAGCACCAGAACCAGAGGCTCTTGAGCAAGACGGTAGGCACAGCCTCTGCGGTGTGCGCCCCTGGGTGCAGACTACACCTGGGGTCTAGGAGCTGTCCGTGTTGCATGGCATCTGCTGGAAAGCGCCGCCAGGGACCACACCAGCGAGGTCCCCTCGAGTGCTGGACTCATCCCAGGCAGCCAGCTGGACCTGTTGGCTCCCCTAGCGTAAGACCATGGGGGGCGGGGGGCTCCTCCATGACAGCCGCGGCCTCAGGGGATGCCCTCCTTCCTCTGGCAGCACTGCGAGGGCGGCGCGGACCAGTCGTAGACATAGGAGAGGCGCAGCTGCACCTCCTGCTTGCACAGGCGGCCCTCGCGCGCCAGTGTCTGGTGCTTCTCCAGCATGTCCTCCAGGCTCTGCTTGTGCGTCACCAGGTACTGGTTGCTGCAGCCGCGGGATCTGTATTCGGTGTCGAAGCGCGGGTCGTGCTCGCGCTGCACGTCCACGGGCGCCAGCCAGGCGCCCACGGACACGTCCTCGCTGTGCCAGGCGCGCAGGTACTCGCGGCTGAGGCGCAGGTAGTGCACCAGGTCGGCGGAGAGCACGTAGCCGCCGCCAAGGGCGTAGGGCAGGTAGTGGTCGCAGAGCTGCCAGGCCGCCTCGCGCCAGCGGCCCCCCGGCTTGACGCGCCCGCGGCCCGAGAAGAAGCCCCAGTAGAGGCGGCGGCGGCGCGCGGGGTCGCGGGCGCGCAGCTCGGCCAGCATCGCGTCCAGCCGCGCGAACGAGTCGTCGTCGGCCTTGAGCACGAACTCGAAGGCCACGTGCTCGTCCAGCCAGGCCAGCATGGCCAGCACCTTGGCCGTGAGGTTCTCGTAGGCGTCGCGCAGCGCGGGCAGCAGCAGCAGGTCCCCGTGCCGCGCCTGCTCGCGCTCCAGGGCGCGCCGCTCCTCGGCGCCCAGGCCGGCCGTCCCCACCGCGAAGCGCGCCCACACGTCGCCGGGGCCCCCGCGCCGCGCCGCCGCCAGCCACGTGCCGCGGACCACGCTGCGCCGCTCGGCCGCCCGCGGCGCCGAGGCCACCAGCACAGCCAGGAAGGCGGCGTCGCGCGCAGGGCCGGCGGGCGGGGGCCCAGGACCGCGGCCGGGCGGCGGGCGGGGGCCCTCGGCCGAGCAGCGCGCCAGGTAGAGCAGCGCGACGCCGCACAGCGCCAGGCCGCCCAGGCCCAGCGCCGTCCGGTGCCGCCACGCGCGCCGCGGCAGCTTCATGGCGCGCCGGGCAGCCTGCGAGGGCGCGGAGGCCCGCGGTCCACGGGCGGCGAGGCTACGGCCCGGCCGCCCGTCACGTGAGCCGGCCGCCCGTCACGTGGCCCCGCGTGCCCCTGTCATTGGTCGCCCCGCTCGGCCGCTTCCGCCCTGAGGCAAGATGGCGGCGCCGGCGTCCTCGCGCGAGGTCGCGCCGCCCCCAGCCCGGAGCCCCGCCCCTTCCCGGGAGAAAGATGGCCGCGGCCTAGCCGAGTTGGCTGCAGGCGTCACAGCGTCGGCGGTTCCCGGCGGTGAGTGCGGGCGCGAGCGGGGCGCGGGGCGCGGGCCGGGGCGGGGGACACCGAGAAAGGCCGGGAGCCGAGGGCGGGGCCTCGCCGCGTCTGTGCCGCTGTCCCCGGGCGACTCTGCGAAGCGCCGCTTAGATGCCCGTGCGCTGCCCGTGGGGTTCGGTCGAGGCGGACTGACCTTGTCGGGGAGCGAAGTGCAGCCCGTGAGGGCCGCGGGCAGCGGGGCTGTGGCCGCCTGGACAGCTGGGCGGTGGGCGGTGGGCGCCGGGGCGGGGCGCCCCCGCCGTGGGAAGGAGGCTGCCTGGGGGGCCCGGGGCTGTCGGCCCTCCGCTCGGGTGACAGCTCTGGGTCAGGGGCGCTGGAGTGTCCAGGGCGCACTTTGCAGGGCGCAGGTGAAGCTGAAACTCGGCCTGGTTGAGTGCCCACTGTGCGCGGGCAGCCGGACAGGCGCCCACTGTGCATGGAGAGCGGGACAGGCGCCCACTCCCACTGTGCGCGGGCAGCGGGACAGGCGCCCACTGTGCGCGGGCAGCGGGACAGGCGCCCACTGTGCGCGGGCAGCGGGACAGGTGCTGGGCGTGAAGCTGAGGGACATGGGGTGCTGTGCCCTCGGGACAAACACGAGTTCCAGTAACTGGCTCGGTGGGTGTGGGGAGGGCGCAGGCCCCGCCGGCCTGGGGGACTCACTTCCTCGAAGGAACGACACAGCAAGGCCTGGCTGAGGCCTCAGTGGCCCTTGGGTCCAGAAGATGCACCTACAGAGGCGCGGGCCGTCGGGTGTTGTCCGGAGCAGGTGGTAGACAGGAGGCGTCGGAGAAGCTAGTGGTGGCGGGGGCCAGGCCAGGGGGCAGCCGCTGGCCTTCCGGCTCCGCGTGCCCTCAGGCTGGGGGTGGGCTCCCTGGTTCCTGAACCCCACGTGCCCGGCTTGGCTGGTGGCAGGACCCAGGCTGGAGGGGAGGGCACCCCACCCCCACCCCCACCCCCACCTCCTGCTCCTCCCTGGAACCGTCAGAGGAGGCGGGCGCACTGCACTGGAAGGACCAGCAGGTGTTTGCCAGGTGGACAGGCTAGGAGAGGAGCAGGCTAAGGGCGGGAGGAGCTAGAGTCCCTTTGGGTGACGTGTGAAGGTGCAGATGGGCCCTGTTCCCGACTTGGAGGGGCCCTGGAGAGGGGCCCAGGAGGAAGGGCAGGGGTGGGTGCGGCGGTGGCGGGGTCTCTCACCTGGGAATGGGGACAGAGGGTGTCGTGTTCCTTGGCTGCCAGGCGCAGGTGCTCCTAGTGACAGACTTCGTGGGCCTCCTGCATGAACAGGAGCAAGGACGTGTGTGGGTGCATGTATGTAAGTGTGGTTATACGCGTGTGTGTGTACATGTGGGTGCCATGTGCGGGTGTGCACACGTGTATGTGTGCCCATGCATACTCACTGTGCTTGTGTGTGTGTGTGTGTGTGTGTGTGTGTGTGAGAGAGAGAGAGAGAACGCACAGGGGTCATCGAGATGGGTGGTGGGAAGGGGCTGGTGCCCTGCGGGCGGGTTTGGGTGTTTGCTGGCACCAGGCTCTTCTCACAGAGCCTTGGGGTGGGGTGGGGCTTCCTTCCCACGGGACACAGAGGCCGAGGAGGGCAGGTGGCTTAGCCAGGAACGCAGAGCTCACAGGTGCCGAGTGGAGATCTGGAGGGAGCTCCCAGGACTGTGGGGACAGCCTGCATGCCGGGAGGGACGGCGATGCCACGAGAGGAGCAGCCTTGCGGAGTGGGAGGTGGGAGCCAGCACCATGCCTCGCGTGGCCTCGAAGCCTGCTCTTCAGTCCAGCTCTTGCTGGGGTCTGTCCAGCAGCGGCTCTGTGTCCTCTCTGGGCCGTCAGCACTCGCTGGGGCCTGAGGTGTGGACTGTGGTCTCACTTCCTCGCCTGCCTCTCTTCTCTCCCCAGCTCCTGGCCACACGTGCAGGCCGGACCCTGGGCCATGGCGTCCAGGCCAGCTCCCGGCTGCGGCCTGGCTCCTCGCTGCCTCTGGCTTCTGGGCCTCGTCCTTCTGATGGACACGTCTGCCCGGCCTGCCAACCACTCATCTGCCCGGGACAGAGGCGGCCACAGGGAGGACAATGAGATCCTGCCTCCCGACCACCTGAACGGGGTGAAGCTGGAGATGGACGGGCACCTCAACAAAGACTTCCACCAGGAGGTCTTCCTGGGGAAGGACACGGACGGGTTCGAGGAGGATGCGGAGCCTCGGAAGAGCAGGAGGAAGCTGATGGTCATCTTCTCCAAGTAGGTGTCTGCGGGCACCGGCAGCCCTTCTGGTCCCGTCCTGACTGCGCGGCGAGGGAGGTGATGTGCTGTGCGGAAGGCGCCCTGACTGCTCGGAGCGTTTGCAGGGTCACAGGGGTCCCGAGCGGACGTGCAGCCTGAGCAGCAGGCTGGGCCCTCAGGCTCAAGGCCAGAGCACGAGGCTGCGGCCGTCCCAGGGCCTGACAGCTGAGAGGGCTGTGGGGTGGCCCCGTCCCCTGTGCCTGGTGGTGAAAGGTCATGAGAGTGATCACAGCGGGTCGCAGTCCAGTTAGATGAGGCCTCAGAGACCAGGGGGCGTGGGGAAGGCCTCCGTGTCTGCGGGTGCAGAGCTGACAGCGAGAGGGTGTGCGAGCTGGTGCTGGCACGTGCGCTTGGAGATTCCTGTGAAACGGAGTGAGAGGCCTGGTGCGCACCACGCCTTCCACACGCAGGGGGGCCAGGCACAGGGGCTGGCAAGGGTGGAGGCGATGGAGGGCATGGGCCCGGCCTGCAGACACACGAGGGGCTGGGCTGGGCCTTCTGAAGGCGGCAGGCAGGTTTGGCTCATTACCAGGAGGCTGGTGGGGCCCGAGCAGCTGCAGGTGGGTTGTACCTGCAGGAGAGAGAGCTGAGGCAGCAGGAGCCGGGCCATCCGTGTGCTGCTCTTGACATCAAGGGGAAGACTGGGCACTGGATGCAACGTTGGGGAGAGGGCCACGGCCAGACCGGGTCCTTCAAGGTCCAGCGCTCAGGAGGAAGGGAGGGCCAGAGAGAAGCACCAGGAGCTGGCACTGACGGGACAGCAGTCAGCCCGGTGAGCCCTGCCGGACGGCCCCCTTGTGGGATGTGAAGAACAGGCTGACTCAGTTCACTCAACCTGGCGCTCCAGGTCATCTGTCCCTGCCTCGGCCCCGCAGTGCTGTCTCCAGGGAGCTGGTCTCTGCTGCAGGAGAGGGTGTTAGGGACCTGGCCAGCCCCAGGGTGCTGCTGCTGTCCGGTGTGGAATGCCCGTGGGGATGCGTGTGCACACTGCCCTGTGTGTGTGCATGCAGCCATGCACACGTGTCACCAGCTGGCGCGTCAGCACCTGTCCTCCACCTGCTCCGGTGTCTCACCTCCAATCCTGTGCCTGGGACTCTGGTCCCTCCCAGGGTCCATGTCTGTGGAGCTGGGTGTGAGTCTTCCGTGAGCAGCACGTGGCGAGCCCACTCGCCTGCCCACGGCCTGAGCCTGCGGGGGGGGGGGGGGGTGATGCAGAGCTGCAGACACACCGCTGCGTCCCCGACTCCCCGCTGTCCCCCAGCGTCCTTGACCCCCGTCCCCGACGTTCCCACTGGGTGCAGTGTCCCTGTTCGTGGTGGTTTCACAGCTGCCCATGGAGCCCCTGCCATTCTGTGTCCTTCTGTCCTCCTGGCTGTGGGCCGCAGGCCCTGTCTGACCCGCCCCATCTGCTGCAGGGTGGACGTGAACGGTGACAGGAGGATCAGCGCCAAGGAGATGCAGCGCTGGATTGTGGAGAAGACGGCCGAGCACTTCCAGGAGGCCGTGGAGGAGAGCAGGGCGCACTTCCATGCCGTGGACCCCGACGGCGACGGTACCACCCTCACTCGGCCCTGACTCCGCTGGGCCTGGGGGACCAGGACGGAGGACGGGAGAGCCGGAAGGGCCCCAGGGGACCTGCCTGAGAGGCCACGTCCCAGCTCGCTCTGCTGGCCAGGAGGGGCGGGTAGAGGTGGGAGCCGGCTGCCTGCGTGCATCTGCCTCCACAGTGTGTGTGTGGGATTTTATCGGTTCTGGGAGACGGAAGGAGTGAGAGAGAAACGTTGATGTGAGAAGGAAACATCAGTCGGTTGCCTGCTGTATGCACTGAACCCGGGCGCGCGTCCTGACCAGGAATTGAACCATGACCCCCTAGTTCATAGGTCAGATGACGCTCAGCCACTGAACCACACAGGCTGGGATAGATAGTTCTTTTAAGAATCTGTTAACATTCTCATGCAGCCTGGCCGGTGAGGCCCAGTGGTTGAACATCAAACTATGAACCCGGGGTCACATGCCGGGGTTGTAGGCTCCATCCCCAGTAGGGGGCATGCGGGAGGCAGCCTATTGATGATTGCCTGTCATTGATGTTTCTGTCTTTCTCCTTTCCTCTCTAAAATCAATAAAAATGTTTTTAAGAAATAGAGCATCTATTTTTAAAAGTGTTTGTTGTTAGACGACCTAACAGAATAATCTGCTTTTTAGGCCGTGTGTCCTGGGATGAATACAAGGTGAAGTTCTTGGTGAGCAAAGGCCATAATGAGAGGGAAGTTGCTGAGAAGATAAAAAACAACCAGGAGCTGAAAGTTGATGAGGAGAGTGAGTGCCAGGCCCCAGGGCCACTGCGCCGTGGGGTGGGGTGGGGGGTGACGCTGTG
>PVJC01027635.1:0-23120 GCA_004026665.1 Murina feae
CGGAGCTGAGCTGAGGGGCGCAGCTTCACTTTCGCTCCTGCTGCAATGGAAAGGGCTGTTTACTCAGGTCCGTGAGTGGCGGCCGCCATGTTGGCTGGGCTAATTTGCATACAGCTGCTCTGATTGGCTGGTGGGCGTGGCTTACCCTGTCTCGGAGAAACGGTTAATTTTAATATTTCGCTTTTATTAGTTTAGATTAGGATGATTCAATCATTCGTCAAGATCTACTGGTAGCAGTAGGAGGAATCACAGTCTCCCAGGAGAATGTAATTGAGTTAACAGGATGGGATGGCCAGCAGGGGAAAATGGATTCAATATAGCATCAACTTCTACTATAGCATCCAATTTCATTGGGCTTTGAATCTGGCCACATAGCTATTAGCTATACAACACTTGGGTTCTTTATCTATAAAACTGGAGAAATAATAACACTTTCCTCACAAGATTGTTTTCAGAATTCAACAAATGCTATCCACCACTTGGGCTGGTGCTGATCTAAGTGCTCAATAAATAAATGCTTTTAAAAATATTAAATAACTAGAAGGAAGAAGTGATTGAAATAATTATATGATTTGTTTCAATAGGACATGATGCTTGGCAAAGCCCTATAAATAAGGAAATATTTTTGGGGTCTCCTTTCAGCAGAGCACTATACAAAAAAGTATTCTTGCTTGTTGTTACAATGTCTGTGTAATCATCACATCTCCAGTGATTCAGTGGCAGCTCTCAGTGAAAAGCGAAAGTGGTAGGGTGAGGATGTGATTCTCATGAGAGTAATAACTTTGTTCAGAAAATATAGAATAACAAGCAGAAATTGTGACATCCAGCAAAAATGAACTAGAATGGGAAGAAAAGAGAAAATGGTTTAATTCGTGCCATATCTGACCAAATTTATTTGTGAGGACAAATGAAACACTGGCGGGGCGGAGGGGGGGGTGGAGGGGGGGGACGACATGCCCAGCATAAGATTCAGGCTCCATAAGGGGGAAAGGAGAGGGGAAAAGAGTTAGCTAATGGAGACCCTAAGGGCTATTGCTTTTTCATTTTTATTGATGTTGGGCATGTTTCACTAGCTTACCAGCACAGGTTCTGAGGTGATTAGCATCAATTTCAGTTAGTTTTCCTGGAGCATTATTCTAGATCTTAAGATATATCAGGGAATAAAACAGAGATGCCTGCTATGGGAACTTACACTCCAGTAGGACATAAACAGTAAATAATCAAAGAATATACTATAGTGTATTAGAAGCTGGTAACTGCTATGGGGTTAAAAAAAGAGTAAAGCATGTCAGAGGGTGAAAGGAGCAGGTTGGTGTATTAAATATGGTAGTCATGTAATACACAGCATAATTGCTATATAACAATACTACACTGTATATTTGAAAATTGCTAAGATAGTAGGTCTTACAAATTTTTATCACAAGAAAGAATTGCAACTATGTGTGGTGATGGATGTAAACTAAACTCTAAACTTATTGTGGACACACACACACACACACACACACACACACACACACACTAGAGGGGAATGTTAGGAAATTATATGAAAGATCATCCACACAGGAAGGCATAATGTCAAATCTAAGGCTTCATCTCTAAGTATTATTTTCCACTAATCACATATTATATGTCATAATTTAATACTCATTTGTTATATGTATTTTTATGGTTTATAGATCTTGTCTTACAGTTTCAACACAGTTGCAATGTTATTTAAAATTCATTGTGTTTTACACACATTAAGTCTGATAATGTCTTGTAGCAGTTACTGTATCTAAAAGCCCTTTTTAAATATCTACTTTAAATCAGGAGCCCATTATATCTGTTGAGCTCTTCTTGGTTCATCAATATGTTACATATTTAAAAGTACTCTTTAGTTAAGTAAGTTTTGGAAATGATGCTCTGGAATTTCAGTATCAACTACCTTTCAATCTGATTTTTAAACTTGTACTTTTCTTTGCGATCTTTTTAACACAAAAATGTTCAGACATTTATGAGCTACTACTATTTCCCAGGTATCTACAATGTAAAGTTTTGTTGGAATAAGGATTAACATACTTTTAAGGCAATCTTCTTCCACCATGCCTATCTGCAGTAGCCATATGCATATACGTTAAAAATCTAGAAAGAAAAATTAAAATAAAATTACATAGATAATAAATAAATCTAGGAAGGCTGCCTTTACAAATAAATGAGTAAATTTCATAGTGTAAACAAGAAACATATAAAAAACAAAGGAAATTACTCCAGGGAACTAATCATTCACTTCTCTACTTAAAATCCCATCTCAGAGTTTATTAACACTCTGTACATGAAGTGTAAGTCGATACTCTTATTTATTTATTAAATATATTTTATTGATTTTTTACAGAGAGGAAGGGAGAGGGATAGAGAGTTAGAAACATCGTTGGGAGAGAAACATCAATCAGCTGCCTCCTTGGGATGTGCCCATTTGGGATGTGCCCGCAACCAAGGTACATGCCCTTGACCGGAATCAAACCTGGGACCTTTCAGTCCGCAGGCCAACTATCTACTGAGCCAAACCGGTTAGGGCTATTTATTTATTTTTGAGAGTAGTTTATTAAAGCTGGTGACAGTGAAACAAGGGAGGGCCTAGGGATAGAAGAAGCAACAGGAGAGAAACTGGGCAGGGCTGCTTTGGCTCTCTAGAGACATATGGGATAGTAGTGAGCCAAGACAGGGCTGTGTCAGCTCACTGGAAAATCAGAGAAAAGTGGGCCTTGGAGACAGATTCAGGGAGTTAGCTTGGGATGGGCTGCCACTGTCCATTGCTGCCCTTGTTGCAAATTTCATGGAGACCTTGAGAGTTTAGGAGAAAGAAAATTCCCTCGAAAAGGAGATTTGAGTAGGTGTGCTCCGAGGAGGATGTACCTGTTAGCGAACACTCAATTTCAATACCCACACACGCTTAGACACATACCTCTGCTCTTCTACATATTCCCTCACCACCACCCCACTAATCAGCCACTATTCATCCAATTTTTCAAGCCTCAAATTTGATTGTTATCCCTGAGACCATCTTTCCTCTTCATCCCACCTCCCATCTATCTGCTATTTCCACAAAACATATATGTGTATACACATCCTGAAAGTGACCAGATGTCCCATTTTTGGCAGGACAGTCCCGATTTTTAACAATTTGTCCCGTGTCCCGTGGTGTTTTAAAAAGTCCCAATTTTTGGAAAGAATGCACGACAAGCTAGGAAACGGCAGGAGAACGGGAAGGGAATATACGGTTTTCGGTGGCCATGTGGCTATTTAGCCAGGATATGAGTTTTATGTTATTTTTGTTAATTTTATAATGTTAAACTTTAATAACAACAAATAATTGTTGAGCACTGATTATCGAGAACTGCTTATCAAAGTTCGCATTGTTGATCAGTTGTTAGAATTCGACCACCATTGTTTGGACTTAATGAACAATGGCATTTTTTGGGTTTGGCAACGATGAAAACATTTTGTAACTGTCTCTCAGACGATATACATTGTACTGCGTGCTAGTAAGCTAGTTAAACAAGTGATGTCATTACAAATCAGCTATTCAGATAATTTAGGTAATTTATTTATTTATTTCATAAATACATAAATTTTCTTGAATTTAGAGACAGTACTAGTATTATTTATATTTTATAGTGGCGGCAAAACGTCTAGCACTGGCAATAATAACGCGCTATCCTTACCAGGAACTAATGCTGCAACTGAACACATTTTTTTCTACGGTAAATAAAGTGTGGACATCAGAAAAATCATAATTAAGTGTTGAGACTTTGAAAGCCATTTCATGTGTGAAATATAATTTAACAAATTCTTGTGAAAAATTTCATGATCTTTTAAACAATGACAGCAATCTACTAAAAAAAATCACTCAAATAAGAAATATGCCAAAGAATAAAATAATACTATATATAATTTTTAATTTATATTTGTAAATTGTACTTATGTTGAAATTTTAAAAAATATATTACAATACTATTTTTGTGTTCTATGAAAATTTTTGTTGCTTCATATAGACCAAATTTTTAATCAAGAATCCCCCGATTGTGGTAGGGGAGGACAGGGGAAGGTCAAGGGGGGAAAAAAAGAGACATATGTACTACTGTTTGTAATATTTTAAGTAATAAAAAAAAAAAGAACCCCCCCCCACCCCGTCAATGGTGTCCCACTTTACCAATGTTAAAATCTGGTCACCTTAACCTAGCCATCTCCAAAGGTAACTGCTCTAGATCTGGCTTCCCAGATCCATCTACACAATGATTTTCAAACATGGGCTACATATTAGAATATTTGAAGAAATAAACATGACATACACAAAACATTTCATTAACCATTACTTACTGGTATTTGGTTAATGCTTCTTAACTGATACCCATTTCATCATTTCCTGGTAATTTTGTTTTTCCTCTTAAGGATATTTGTTCTCTGACCCAACCACATTCCTTAAAGAATACAGATCCAGGTAAGAATTTCTTTTTGTTTTTGTTGTTTAACCTCAACACTGTGGTTCTTTCCATTTTCCTAAAAGATATAGGTAACTGCCCTAGGTATAGCCCCAACATCTTTCTTCCACAATTCTGGATGCATATTAAAATCACCAGAGGAGCCTTGAGAAATATCAACTCCTACTCCTTGAGATTTTGATATCATTGATTTAGATTGGGACTAGCTAGAATCATCTCCAGAGGATTCTAATGTACAGGCATGGTGAAGACACAGACTGTTATAATAGTAGGTTTCTTAACTGGTATTTCTAATTCTACTCTTGCTCTCCTAGTCTTTTCTCCATGGAGCCAGAATGACCTCTTAAAGTGGCAAATCAAATCGTTTTAACTTTTTATTTTCACACTAATACTGCAAAGAAGCCTTCTTTGAAACCGCTATTTCAAATTCCTATTCTCCTCTCATTATTCTCTATTCCCTTCACCTGTCTAATCCTCTTTGTAGAAGTTATCTTCACCTGATATTTAATCATGTTTATTTGTTTCTCTGGCTAGACAATAGACATTCTGAGGTCAAGGGTCTTTTTTACAACTTCATCCTTCATACCTAGAAAATATAGGATGGGGCACAATATTTGTGGAATCAATTAATAAAGATAATAAAGAAATTGCTTATTTCTCCACTAGACTATCTGGTGCACATGAATTTTAATTATTGAAAAGTATCTATTTACTATTTTTATGTTTCCAAAATTATCTTTAAAAGAGCCAGTTGGCCCAACTGGCTCCCAGACAAAATTAAGTATTAAGAATTTCAACAGAATTTTTTTTCAAATTATTAAAAGTACTACCACACATACTATGATAAAAAATAAACAAGAATTACAAAAATGTGGTAACATTAAATTTAAAACAAGTTCCCAGTATTATCATGTGTAATAGTAAAATGAACAGTGAGTCAAAGCTTAAAAGATTAAAAAACAAACAAACAAAAAACACCACCCAGGACTAGCCGCTGCCTAAATTTCAGTGATATTTATCAGATGCATCTGGTTTCTTGCCCTCTTTATTTTAGCAGTCTCCTATAATCAGTGAACCAAGCAGAACACTGTAGTCATTCACAAAGTAGGTAGGTGGCTTTCTGACCTACTCCAGGAAGTTACCCCAGGGGGTATTCCCAAATCTCTTCAGACAAATCCAAATTACTGATTTCTTATCTGGCCAAGAATGAAACTTGTGATAAACCTGTAAATGAATTGCAGTTTATTCTCAGTCTGGTTTACTAGTCTGATGATATCTGCTTTGTAAAGGAGTGCTTCAGACACAGTGTTATGTGTGAGAGAAACAGATATCCCTCTAGGAGAGAGTGTGCTTTTGTGGGCATCCCAGTTTCTGAGTTACACTCGGGCCCCACTCTGGAGCCGGAAAGCCTGTAGTGATCATCCCACTTAGCAGTTGTATTATCTTGGGTGGTTTACATAACTTCTCTGTACTTCAGTTTCCTCATCTGTAAAATGAAAATAATAATTTTAACACTTACTTCAATAAGTTATAGTGAAGATTTTGTGAATGGATATAAAGTGATTAGGGAAGTGCTGTGTTAGTAATGACTTAAAGCATATACTATAGTGCTGTTTCCTGCCTTTGAATTCCAGCCCTGTCAGGTAGGTGATTTTGGGTAGGTGTTTGTGCCTTTCTGTATCTCCATTTCCCCTTCTGTAAAATTAAGATAGTATTTGCCTCAATGGGTTGTGTATTAAATGACTTAATATAGGTTAAGCGCCAGGACAGTGACTATAATGTGGGATGTACTATAAAATGAATTTACTATTATTATTGCTATTATCATCATCTTAGGTTACAATTCAGTGCAAGATTTTTGAGACATTGATGTCTTCCAGGTCTCCTGCTTCTTTAATCACTATTTTTCAGGCCCCTTTGTTGCTTCCTTTCCTTTGTTGGCTTTCTAAACGAATAGTCATTCTCTAAGGATATGTTCTTGGCCTTCTGATCTCCTCATCCTACCCCTTCTCCCTTGGCAATATCACTGCTTTCATGTGTCCATTATGACCTCTTAGGAAGATATTTTCTGAAGCTGAACTGATAGCCCAGGTCCCTCTGGGAGGTCCAGACCCGATCTGAACATGGATGTTCCTCAGCATTTCAGACTGTCTCTGTGCAGAACAAAGCTTATCTGTCTCCTCAAAATGTGCTCTTTCCTTGTGTTGTCACATTATCTCTGACTCCTCTCACCTTATCCTTCACATGCGGCCACCAAATTCTAGTGACGCTAAAGCAAGAGAAATTCTGAATGCATGCTCTCCTCTTCATTTTTCCTGCCATTTCTCCAGTTCACAACGACATTAGCCTTTTACTGGGTCCTGCCACCCCCTGAAATTACCCTCTAAAATCTATAGTACACATTATTTAGCATAAAGAGGCATGGAATACAAATATATACTACAATGTAGATTTTGAAAACATTATGCTGAGACATATATGATATACTGGGTTGATCAGTGTCCCCACAAAACTTTTGTCCAATCAGAACCTGTGAATGTAACCTTGTTTGGAAACAGGGGTTTTGAAGATGTAATCAAATTTATTTAAATATATTTTTTTATTGATTTTTTACAGAGAGGAAGGGAGTGGGATAGAGATTTAGAAACATCGATGAGAGAGAAACATCGATCAGCTGCCTCCTTCACACTCCCCACTGGGGATGTGCCCTCAACCAAGGTACATGCCCTTGACCGGAATCGAACCTGGGACCCCTGAGTCCGCAGGTCGACGCTCTATCCACTGAGCCAAACCAGTTAAGGCGGATGTAATCAAATTTAGATGAAGTAGTACTGAATTAGTGTGAGCCCTAAATAGAGAGGCAGAGATTAAAATGATGCATCTATGAGCTAAGAAATGCCAAGGGTTTTCAGCAACCACCAAAAGGAAAGAAAGTATCCTCCTGTAGAATTTTCAGAGGGTACATGGTGCTGTTTACTAGTACATTCTTATTTCAGATTCCAGAATGGTGACAGAATACATTTCTATGGTTAAAAGCCACCTGACTTGTAGTAATTTCTTATGGTAGTCCTAGGAAACTAAACTAATATAAATGGTATGGATATACCACCTTCTGTTTATCCGTTCGTCAGTTGATGGTGTTTGGGTTGTTTCTACTTTTTGACTAATAGAAATAATACTGCTGTGAACATTGTGTACACCCATGGTACATTTTGAGTTAAATTTTGAAAAGAATGGAAGGTTAGATAGATTCATTTTTTAATCTATGAATATTGAGTTGGTCTAGCATTATTTGTTGAAGATTGTCCTTCCCCCATTGAATTTCTTTCATCTTTGCCAAAATCATTTGGTCTTATTTCTAGGCTCTCTTTTCTGCTTCATTAATCTATGTATCTATCCCTTCTCTAATACAATCCAGTTCTGATTGCTATAGCTACACAGTAAGTCTTAAGATCAAGTAGAGGAATTTCTCCTAATTGATTCTTCTTTCTCAAAATTGTTTTAGCTATCTAGGTTCTTTGTCTTTCCACATAAATTTTAGAATAACCTTATCTATTACCATAGTCTGCTTGGGCTGCTATAAGAGAATAAATAGACTGGGTGGTTTATAAGTAACAAAAATTTATTTCTCATAGTTCTGGAGACTGGCAAGCCCAAGATCAAGGTGCTGGCAGTTTTGGTGTCTGGTGAGAGCTTGCTTCTGGTTCATAGAGCATCTTCTTATTGTGTCTTTACATGGTGGAAGCAGAAGGAAGCTCTCTGGAGTTTCTTTCATGATGGCACTAATCCCATTCATGAGGGTTATGCCCTTGCCTATGACCTAACCAGCTTCCAAAGTTTCCACCTCCACAAACCATCATTTTGGGATTAGGTTTCAGCATATAAAATATTTTTTTGGGGGGTGGGGTGGGGACAGCAACATTCAGTCTAGAGCATCTATATTTATACATATATTTTTCTGGGTAAATCCCAAGTTTGAAAAATCAATTACATATGAATAACTCTCATATTTCTATCTCTTAAGTCCAGCCTTTCTCCTGAGATCCATATATGAATATCCAACTAACCACTTGACAGCTACACTTGAGTATTTTGTTTTGAATATGTTAATTTTGAGATGCTCCTTTTAACTTCAAGTTTATCCTCTAGGCTTCTCCCTTCTAGTAAATGGCACCAATATTCAGCCAGATGCTCAAAACAAAACAAAACACAACCTTCTCGCCCTGGCTGGATGGCTCAGTTGGTTGGACTATTGTCCTCCTGTACACCAGAAGGTTGTGGGTTCAATTGCAAGTGAAAGCACATACCTACGTTGAGGGTTTGATCACTGCTCAGGGTGTGTGTGTGTGTGTGTGTGTGTGTGTGTGGCAACCGATCAATGTTTCTCTCTCCCTTCCTCTCTCTCTAAGATCAATAAAAAAAAGCATGTTCTCAGGCAAGGATAATAAAACAATAACAAAAAACAAACAGAAGAGTTTAAGTGTCTTTAAATACACACACACACACACACAAGCACAGCAGAACATGTCTTTCTTCAGTTTAAAAACATTTCAGGTTCTGGTCAAGTTGGCAGAATAGGTAAATGCAGTGCTCGCAATCTCCTACAACCACATCAGGAGCACCTGAAAAAAAGATGACCAGAAGCCCTAAAACTGAGGATACACAGAAGAAGGCACATCAAGACTGGTAGGAGGGGCACAGAAGCAAAAGTTGCTGGTCCCACATCATTGTGTGGCAGGAAAAAATGGGGAGGGATATTTCATCATTGGAGATTCCTCCTGAGGAGCCAAGGAGCGAGGAGTCCAAGCCCCACACCAGGTCCCCCAGGCCTTGGTTCCAGTGCCATGAAGTTCCCATCATCCTGGTTTTGAAAACCAGCAGGAATTGTGACTGAGTGAAATGGAGGGCTTTTGGAGCCCAGGTTTTCCTCTTAAATAGCCTATGCCCAATTTTACTTGAACTCACTTGTTCTGAGCTCCAGTGTGTGTGGAGTAACAGCTCTAAAGGTTTTAGGGAAAGGGTTGGAGGGGCAGCTTTCTGCAAGACAGAAGTGCTGGCAGGGACCACTGTTCCTTTGCTGAGCCTTCACCCCACAGAGAAGGTGCCTTATCTGAATCTCCATCAACCCAGTGAACACTGTTTGCCTCACTCTGGAGATTCCCCGAGACCCTGTCCCAACCAACTTTTGGGCCCATTCAAACTTCCAGTGGCTACTCCATACAAATGGCTGTCTTGGAGCATGCTGCAAACTTTCCTAGAATTTCTCAAAGGTTCACAAACTCCAAACAAGTAACATCTGCCCTCAGCATGCTCCATACCTCTTGCTAAGTGGCCCCAGGCCCAGCGCCCATAGCAGCTGGTCTTGGTCTGCAGCTTGGCATTTCCCAGGCATCTCCAAGCCTAGCACAGGTAATAGCCATCTGTAGATCACTCTAGCTCATGCGGAACAGGGTACATGTGGCAACGGATCTCAGTCTGTACCTACTGAAAGGTCCCAGAGTCAGTGCATCTGGTAGACAGCCTCAGATCACACCAGAGCACCACCAAAGTACCTCCACAAAGGACACACTCAAGGGGTGAACTCAGTGGGCAGCAGAGCCCCTCTGAAGGGAGTCCTGCTCCATGGAGTTGGCCCTTGCATAGCAGCTCCTCTATTGCAGTCTTGGCCAGTCCTCAAGCCAATTGACCTGAGGGTAAGTCCCTCCTATTGATGTGCCAACAGAAATCAAGGCTCAGCTACAGCAGGAGGGTGCACACCTGAAGCACCTGGTTGGGTATCGAGAAGTCTGGGTGTGCCAGGGGCCCCCTACAGGACACTTACTACATTAGGCCACTCAACCAAGACTAGGACCCACAGCAACTCTACCCAATACATAGAAACATACACAGGCAGGCAGCCAAAATGAGGAGATAAAGGAATATGTCTCAAATGAAAAAATAAAAAAACAACAAAATTCCAGAAAAAGAGTTAAATAAAATCGAGGCAAGCAAACGGATCAATGTTTCTCTTTTACATCAATGTGTTTTTCTCTCTCTCTCCATCCCTCTCTCTCTCTCAAACCAATAAAAACATATCCTCAGGTGAGGATTAAAAAACAACATCACTTGTGAGCTCCAAGAGACAGCTTGTTTTGTCATTGATGTTGTCTCCTCAAACCTCGTTGTACTTGGCTGTGCTCAATTAACCATAACACCTATTGGATGGGTGCATTTAGAGAGGCATGACCCCCAAACTACCTAAAATAGTTATCTCTGAAAATCTCTGAAGTCAGTTAGCTCCAAACTCTTACATCAAAGATTCCTTAAGAAAAAAAAAATGACTGCAAAACTTTCAAAGACTAGTGCATGGTTACCTTCCTTTTAAATTGGCCTCGGATAGTAAGTCTGTGCCATTCCTCGGCGGAGCTACCTTTCTGTGGCTTTTCTCGTGGAGATTAGCTGCAGAAATGTGGGTCTGGGCCGCTTCACCCAGAGCTGTTTGTATTATTTACTTGCTCTCGGAATTTTTTTTTTAAATCTACTTTATTGACATTTTACAGAGAGGAAGGGAGAGGGATAGAGAGTTAGAAACATTGATGAGAGAGAAACATTGATCAGCTGCCTCCTGCACACCCCCCACTGGGGTGTGCCCACAACCATAAGTACATGCCCTTCACCAGAATCGAACCTTCAGTCCACAGGCCGACGCTCTATCCACTGAGACAAACCGGTTCGGGCTGCTCTCTGAACTTAAAAAAATTTCTTCTTCCCAGCTCTTTTGATCCACTCTCTCCCCTTCCTTTCTTGACTGAATTTTTCCTTTAGTGCATTTACACTTTCTAGGCGGGAAAGCATTTTTAAAAAAATATATATTTTTATTAATTTCAGAGAGGAAGGGAGAGGGACAAAGAGATAGAAACATTAGAAACGTTAATGATGAGAGAGAATCATTGATGGGCTGCCTCCTGCACACCCCCTCCTGGGGATGATCCTGGAACCTGGGCATGTGCCCCTGACTGGAATCGAACCCGGGACCCTTCCGTCCACAGGTCCACGCTCTATCCACTGAGCCACACCAGCCAGGGCGGGAAAGCATGTTGATGTTCTTACATTTCTGAATCTACGACGACATCTCCGAGTCCATGTCATTTAAAGGGAGCAATGCTCCCGGCTCCTCCGTGAGCGCCCATGTGTCTCCTGGCTTCTTGCACGCATGGGTGGTGCCCCTTAGGGATAACACTCTGGCCAACAGCAACCCCTCGCCAAGGGCACGCACGTTTGGCGGTGGGTTTGGAGGCCGGTGGGGGAGGCAGCTGAAGGGGACAAAGCATAGTCATACCTTGGCATACAAAACCCAATTCTTCTCCGGCTACCAGTGGGGCAAATCCTTGAAGCCCAAGACCTTCTCCACACAAGTACCCTGCCAGCCCCACCTGCGCCGCGAGGCACGCAGGTTTCCCATCTCTCACCGCCTTGGGCCGCTGTGCTAGGCCACGCGCCTGCGCCTGGGAACCTCAGGCCCTGGCAGGCGGCGCATGTCCCGCCTTCCCGCGTCCCCACACTGCGCAGGCGCAGGCGCAGGCGCAGGCGCAGAGGGAGGGTCCCGCGGGGGCTGCGCGGGAGGGGGGGGTCGGCGGTCATGGCGGCAGACAAAGCGGCGAGCGTGTTCCGCAGCCTGGCGGTGGCCGGAGGAGGCGAGAGTAGCGAAAGCGAGGATGACGGCTGGGAGATTGGGTATCTCGACCGGGCGTCCCAGGTAGCCAGCAGGGAAGGCCTTTTCTTCATCACCTCGGTCCGGTCTGCTTCCGCTGGCCCCGGAAGACGCGGCCACCGCGTGAACCCTCTTCCTTCCCCACCTGTTTTCCCCTCCGCCTTTGCTTTTCCAGCGGAAAGACAGGTTTTGGATTGGAGACAAACCCTCAGGGTGTTCTTCTAGTTCCCTTACCGAGCTTTTCATTGACTGCGCCTCTTTAGGTTGTCCACGTGGTAGCTGGTGGCTGGGGCTCCGACCGCCATTACCGGGTTCCCTTTAGACTCGCAGCTGTTCTCAACCTGTGGGTCGCGACCCCTTGGGTGGTCCAGGGACCCTTCCACCAGGGTCGCCAAAGACCATCTTGCATATCAGTGTTTACATTATGATTCATAACAGTAGCAACATTGCAGTAGCAATGAAAATAATTTTATTTTATGGTTGGGGGGTCCACAACATGAGGAGCTGTATTTAAAGGGCCAGAAGGTTGAGAACCACTGCTTAGAGGTCGTTTGAGACGAATTATTTGCAAACTTCGGATGTCGCCCACCATCTCGTCCCCTACCTCTCCAAACTGATTTACCTGTTGCATTGGAAATGAAAATAGGTATTACTATTTTTTTTAAAAAAACTGTCTGCTTTTTTAGAAATTAAAAAGGCCGTTACCCCCTGAAGACAAGAATGAAACGTTTAAGAAAGCGTTGACCACAGGAGATATTTCATTGGTCCAAGAGCTCCTAAATTCTGGTGAGAAATAAGGGATAGTTTCCGCCCAACACAATTGTCTCAGTTCACAGCTGTTTTCAGTTTTAAAAGGTGTGAGTTGCTTTTCCAGGGGGATCACAGTGAATGTTCATGTATCAAGTGCCCTACAAATCTTTGCTGACTCTGAGTTCTCTCTGCCTTTTCTTCCTCTGATTTGTAATGCCACCCTGTTACCTTCCATGAGTTCTTCCACTTCAAGACGCTTATTCTGACCAATGCCACCCAACTAATACTGTTTCTTACTTTTTCAGCATTTTCTTCTTTCTATTAATATGTTTTTCAAAAGTTGGTTCTAGTTAGATGCGCCTCAGTTATGGTTTTCTCCTGTGCCTGGTGTGTGTGTGTGTGTGTAACATGAGGCCTGAGGTAGGAATCAGAATATCTAGGTATCTGTTCTGGCTGTATTGACTGACTAGTCTGTGTGGTTCCTTGGAAAAGTCATTTAATCTTCCAGAGCATCAATTTCTTTGTGTAAAGCATCATAATTCTGGCCCTGGGTCCCATGACAATTTTTCCCCCCTGTGGATCAAATACTATTTTTAAGAATTGCCTTAACATAGAAATGTGAGTCATTGTTCATAACGATTGAAATTATCCAAATGAAAATCAGGCATTTACCATTGGAGTGAAGGTATGGGGGTGGGTGGAGGGATTGAGCAAAAAAAGGAAGGAAAGAGAGAATTCATGGACAGAGACAATATGGTGGGGGCAGGGATGGAGAAGGTGGAAAATGCATGGAGGGGGTAAATGGTGATGGAAAATAGAAAATAAAGACATTCACACACAAAATAGTTAAATAATACTGTATATAGAAAAATGTTTGTCTTCTACACTAGAGATGCCTCATGATTTAGTGGAAAGTAAATAGTTTTGGAAACAGTACAGTTTCACTGGTAATTCCTGTTTTAGCATTTCCTTGTTTTCTTCTAAAGGTTATTACTTAATACTTCTTAAAATACTTTTATTTTTTTGCCTTTTTTCTTTTTTTTAAAGTTCTTTTTGTTGTTGGTTTTTTAAAATTTATTTATTTTAATTATTTATTGTTCAGGTTATTACAGATGTTCCTTTTTTTTTTAACCCCCATAGCTCCCCTCCACCTGGTTCCCCCCCCCAACCCCGTGCCCTTATCTCCGCCACTGTCTTCATCCATAGATGTAAGATTTTTGTCCAGTCTCTTCCCATACCCCTCATACCCTCTTCCCCCTGAGAATTTTCAGTCCATTCCCTTTCTATGCCCTTACTTATATTCTATTCACCAGTTTATTCTGTTCATCAGGTATTTCTATTGACTTGTTATATTCACTTGTTGATAGATATGTATTTGTTGTCCCTTTGTTGTTCATACTTTTTATTTTTACCTTTTTCCTCTTCTTCCTCTTCTTAAAGAATGCCCTTCAGCATTTCAAATAATCCTGGGTTGGTGGTGATGTACTCCTTTAGCTTTTTCTTGTCTGTGAAGCTCTTTATCTGACCATCAATTTTACATGATAGCCTTGCTGGGTAGAGTAATCTTGGTTGTAGGTTCTTGTTATTCATTACTTTGAATATTTCTTGCCACTCCCTTCTGGCTTGCAAAGTTTCTGTTGAGAAATCAGCTGACAGTCGTATGGGTACTCCCTTATAGGTAACTATTTTTCTCTTGCTGCTTTAAATATTCTCTCTTTGTCTTTTGCCCTTGGCATTTTAATTATGATGTGTCTTGGTGTGGTCCTCCTTGGATTCCTTTAGTTTGGGGTCCTCTGTGCTTCCTGGACTTGTAAGTCTATTTCTTTCCCCAGGTAAAGGAAGTTTTCTGTCATTATTTCTTCAAATAGGTTTTCAGTCTCTTATTCTCTCTCTTCTTCTGGCACCCCTATAATTCTGATGTTAGTACACTTAAAGTTGTCCCAGATGCTCCTTACACTATCTTCACACTTCTGGATTCTTTTTTCTCTTCTAGTTGGGTGCTTTTTGCTTTTTCATGTTTCAAATCTTTGACTTGATTATTGCAAACGTCTAGTCTGCTGTTGGATCTCTGTGTAATATTACTAAGTTTATTGGCGGATTCTAGAAAATTCTTGAAAAACCTTAAAACTGTAGTTCTGAACTCTATATCCAGTAGTTTGCTTTCCTCCATTTCTGTCATTTGTGACCTGTTTCTTTGTCTCCTCATTTTGGCTGCTTCACTGCGTTGATAGAGTGGCTTTCTGTGCTAGGTGTCCTATAGGGCCCAGTGATTCAGCCTCCCCAATCACCTGGGGTGGACACTCTTGTTGTATGCCTTTGAAGGCTGGGTGCACAGTCTTGTTGTAGTTATCACTGGGAGGTATCACTGGGAGGAAATGACCTGCAGGCCTTTCTCCTCGTTGTTTGGGGTTTGGAACTTTTGGAGTTCTCTGTCCCAGCTACAGTCTGTTAGGTTATGTTAGGTTATGGCAGGGTCTCAGAATCACCAGGGGTGCAGCAACCCGCAATGGCTGCTCCTCCACTGACTCAGCAGCTTCTCCTGGATTTGGTGCCTCCAAGCCCTGGCATCTGCGCGCCTCTGAGTCCCCGAATCTCCGTGTCAGTGATCACTGCAAATAGGTCTGCTAGAACGCCACTCGTCTTCTGCCCCATTGCCCGACAGCCCGCATCTCATTCAGTGCGACCCCGGAGTTTATAATCTCCTTCCAAGCCGAGGACCCAGGAGCTGCTGCTGCCACCGTTTCACCCGCCCCGCCTTCTTTTCGTGCCTCCGTACCTCTCAGTTTTGGTGCCAGGAACTTCTACTCAGTGTCAGTGCACTCCTTCTCTTGCCTTCTAGTTGTAAAGCTTCCCCTCACTTGGTTCTGGAGGATGGCGATTTATCTGTATAGCTGTATTTTTATAATGTAGTTGTGGAGGCTGTGCATTTAGGTATGTACCTCGTGCTGCCATTTTGGTTTGTTGTTGGGGTGTATTTTTTTTGCCTTTCAAAGTCATTCTTGACTTTGATAAATATTTCTGCACCAGTTGAAAAGTTTAATAAAATTAAAGCTTCTTTTGAATCAGCCACTTTTAACAGTTCAAAGACATCTCAGTTTTTGTTATTCTGCCATGTACTACTTTCAGTTCTCTTTAAATTATTAAATATTTCAGACATTCAGAAAGGTATGAAGATGTCTCTCCTTCCCCCTGAAGATTACCACTCTCCTGTAGTTGGTATTTATCTTTCCTATGCAAATCTTTAGACTTTTACTCTGTATGAATATATCCCAAATCAATATAGTGTTATTTTGAATGTTTTTGAGTTACAGAAATATATTGTATCAATCTTATTAAATTTACTGATTTTACACTATGCCTAGAGCATAATGGATGCTTTTTTTGAATATTAGAGGTAATTATTAAGTATTAGAGGAGGTGATTATTAAGAATTTTTATGCTAACACCAGTGGCCCGGTGCATGAAATTCATGCACATTATAAGGGGATTAATTAGAGGAAATATTTTAATATTGCTATTTGCTCTTTCTCTATAGTAGAAGTGAAATGAAATTAAAGAAAATGAAATGTCAGAAATGAAAGAAAATTAGTAAAGTTCATATGAGAGTCTGGGGCATGCCAGAGTCAAGTCCCCGCCCAGACCCAGGTGGCCCCACCCTTATCAAGCCCTGCTGGGGGGGGCGGGGTACAGCCTCAGGTCCCCTGACCCAGCCCAGTGCCACACAGCCTCAGGTCCCTGTTGATTGCTCATTAAGGGAACTTGGCCTCTGCTGTGGGTTCCACCCTCTTTTTGACAGCATGATGGTCAATTTGCATATTCTCTCTATTAGATAGGATGCTACATTTGCTTATCTTTTTATTCACATTGTTTCCATTTTATATGTGTAGTCAAGTTTGAGCAGTAATGTCAATAAGGAAACAACAAGAAAAAAATACTTTTTTCTCTGATCTTATTCATAGGCTTTCAATTGCAGTCATTTCAAGAAGAAAGTTTGTTAGGTTGAGCCAACAATGTATGCTTGTATTAAGAGGGTTTTATGTTGTTTTCTTTCATTAATTACTGTACCTTATATCAATTGAAGTTAGGAGTAATCTTTCAGTAACTTAATGTGGATATGATCTTCCTCTTTTTGGATGGAACCCTTTATAGCCACAGACTATAAAACTATAAATAAAAGGTGTTAAAGGCACCTTTTATTCTATTTTCTATTTTTTCTTAATATTAACAAATATTTTTTAGGTTGAAGTGAGAGATTGCCAGTTAAATCTTGATCTTTTTATTGAAAAGGCTTTACATACATTGAATCTGCTTAGTTCACTGCCTCACTGTATTCTTTCTCTTGTATCACATCTTCTATGCCCTTCCCCAGTCCTGGATAGAAACCTTTCTTTATGATCACATCAGTCGGTGCTGTTGGATAAAGCAGAATGACTTCAAGGATTTTTACATTAATGACTAGAGAATTTTAAGGACAGTTGGCTCCTGTTTTTGCTAAACAAGTTATCATCTGTCTTTTCCTGTCCCATTCTGATTAGTAGCTTTAACACTTCATCCTAATCCTCAGACCTTAGGTCTCATCTATGCCTCTTTGTATTCTAGCACATGGCTTGTCATTCATTTGTGTAAGGCAGACCCTGATGGCCATTTTGACTTGTTCTTTTCTATCACTTCTCCTCTTCAAAGTAATTTTAAATTCTGATGATCCTGCCTTAAAATGTTCTTTAGTATTCCATCCTCTTTCTCCCCACTACCTTTTCTGTGACTTTTATGTAGGTTTCTAGTCTTATAACTGATCTCCCTGCCTCCTATTCCACTCTCAACAATGGTACCTTTGTTGTCTTTATAATCTAATCTAATAAAAGAGTAATATGCAAATTAACCCTCACTCTGTTACACCTAAGCCACGCCCACCAGCCAAGCTACGCCCACCAGCCAATCAGAGCGACTATATGCAAATTAACTGCCATATTTGATGGATTAATTTGCATACACAGGTGAGTGAAGGTTAAAGACAGCATAGAAGGAAGCCAAGTGCTGTAAAAGGGAGCCAAGTGGTAGAGAAGAGAACAGAGCCCTAGGCAGCAGAGACAATGAAGAAGGGAGGGAGCTGGAGGCAGAGAAGGGAGCCAAGGCAGCAAAGACTGGAGGGAGCCGAGGCAGTAAAGATGGGAGCTGAGGCAGGCTTCGCTCCCTTCTCTGCTTCACTCTGGCTCAGGAAGCCCTATTCTTGCAGGAATCTTCCTGCAAATGGCCACTAGTCTA
The DNA here is from genome assembly GCA_004026665.1 of Murina feae. Taxonomy (NCBI): domain Eukaryota; kingdom Metazoa; phylum Chordata; class Mammalia; order Chiroptera; family Vespertilionidae; genus Murina; species Murina feae. The sequence goes on from PVJC01027635.1 coordinate 18,181, forward strand.
TCCTATATAATAAAAGCCTAATATGCAAATTAATGGGAGAAATGACCGGTTGCTATGACATGCACTGACCACCAAGGGGCAGACACTCAATGCAGGAGCTGCCCCTGGTGGTCAGTGCACCAGAAGCTGGGCTCATATGACTGGTGAGCGCAGCGGCAGTGGCAGGGGCCTCTCCACCTCTGTGGCTGTGCTAAGGGAACAGGCCTAAGCCGGCAGTCAGACATACCCCGAAGGCTCCTGGACTGTGAGAGAGGGCAGGTCAAGCTGAGGGGTACCTTCTCCCCCCTGAGTGCACAAATTTTGTGCACTGGGCCTCTAGTATATATATAAAGGCCAATATGCAAATTGTCCCCTCAGAAGTTCGACCAGGAGTTTGATCACTCCCTATGATGTGCGATGACCACCAGGGGTGGCATGGAACGAAGGGAGGCAGCTGGAATGTCCTGATGGGCCCTGATCGCCGGCCAGGCCTAGGGACCCAACCCATTCATGAATTTTGTGCACAGGGCCTCTAGTACAGATATATTGGTGTCCATTCTTGGATCACAAAGTGAAGTCAACATTTCTTAATAGAGCATTCATATTCTAACCCTAATCTATCTTTTTAGCTTCATGTTTAGCCAGTCACCCATAGATAAATTTTGGGTTAGGAAGGAAATTAAGGGAATCTTAAGAATATACATGGTGTTTGTTACCAAAGAAATGTATAATATTCTAATTTTTAAAAAATTTGCCTCTGTGAAACCTTTTCCAACTCCCCTAGAGAATGGTAGCATGTAAAACCTATTATAGCAGTTTTATATAATACATGATAAAAAAATTTTCAGATCAGGTCTTTTGGGATATATTGCCTACAGTGAAAATGAAATTAGCTAATTTTATTAAAATCTAGATATAGCCATTTTATATTTTTCTAAAGACATTATTACCAAGAAATTCCTTCCTTTTATAAAGTATACATGGTGATGTCCTATGTCCGGTATTTTAAACATATTAAGGTGACAGCTATTTTATTTTTGTGTATGTGTGGTGGTGGAGTTTTTTAAAAGATTATTTTTATTTTGACAGGCATTAATGTAGATTCTAGTTTTCAGTATGGATGGACTCCCCTTATGTATGCTGCTAGCGTTTCTAATGTAGAGCTGGTTCGGGTCCTTTTGGACAGAGGTGCTAATGCAAGCTTTGATAAGGGTAAGATGTTTTGAATATTTAACATGAAAATTTTCTTTGTATATTCTCTGTTTAGACTCCTCAGTATATTGTGTTTAGGTGTGGTAATGTACAGTTTCCATGTTCTGTTTTTTATATATTCACTTTAAATCTTTTTCCTTGAAAAAAAAAGGGAAAGGTGTTTGAGATCATGTAACTGATTATGTTTACTGTGATTTTTTTAATGCAAAGTGAAAAAAATTAAAGCAGGTAAAACTCTTTATAGTTATATTGGATGAATAACATAGAAAATTAAAAACCATAGACATTTTTAAAACTCTCCAAAAAGGTAGTTTCCATTTAAAAAAAATTTTTATAACTGGTTGTATTATTATGTATCTTTAGCTCTTATGCAAAAGGATTTAGGTTATTTTTAGAAAGGAAAAATACATTGAAAGAAAACCTCAAAGAGTTCATAATTTTGTGGGAAATTACTTGAAAGTCAGTCCTTGGAATTTAAAACTTAACTCTGAATTATATTAAAGTTGTTTCAAAGATAATTTATTAAATCCATATTATTCTTTTTTATTAAATAATTTCTACTCAGCACTTCTTTGAGTGCTCTTAAAAAATAAGAGTATATGTGCAAGCCCTAATCGGTTTGGCTTAGTGGATAGAGCATCGGCCTGTGGACTGAAAGGTCCCAGGTTCAATTCTGGTCAAGGGCATGTACCTTGGTTGCGGACACATGCCCAGTAGGGGGTGTGCAGGAGGCAATTGATTGATGTTTCTCTCTCATCGATGTTTCTAATTCTCTATCCCTCTCCCTTTCTCTTTGTGAAAAATCAATAAAATATTTATTTTTAAAAGAGTATATGTGCAAGTCCAGTTTAATTATATGAATTACTGAATACTTGTTTCTAACATGCTTCACATGGGCAACTAAATTCATTTCATAATTCAGGTATAGGTTTTATTTTAGAATTAACTTTCACATTAGGTTTGTACCTACATTAGGTATTTGTAAAACCATTTATATTTTGTTTTCTCATATATTTTATATAAATTCCCATCTTAATAGTTTTATGTTTAATCAGCTGCTGTGATGAGTTTTTCTGTTTATTGTGTCATTTTAAAATACCACCCAATGAAATCTAAATTTAGGAATGAGATTTTTAAAGTGTATAAAATATTCTGCTTAAAAAATGTTTTTTTTCTCTGCTTATTGTAATCGGGAATACCTTACAGTTAGAAAGCATTTTATATTTTTTAATAGAATTCTATATAATAAAAAGCTAATATGCAAATTGTCCCCTCTACCAGTTGGACCAGGGGGCAAGGCCAGATGGCCAACCACCTATGGCCCCTCCTGGCCAGCCCCACCCCTGATCAGCTCCCCCTACCCCAATTGGGGTGGGCCAGCCGGACCCCACCCCATGCACAAATTCATGCACCGAGCCTCTGGTGTACACATAAATTCTTTCATGTAGTCAATAGTCAACAACAACATCATCAGGTAAAGAGGGCGGATATGAGCTTCTTACCTACAAATTAGGTCTACTGAGATAGTAAGATATCTCTCTAGTCACAGTTTACTATTAGTGGTGGAACTGGGGACTATAATATATATCTTTATACTAAAGTCAGTATGGAACCATTAATGTAGATTATGACTGCCATGACATATTTTGAATTTTTAAATTTTATTTAAGAAGTATTTTTGTTTTTTCAGTCTACCCTGATCTCTGCTGATGCCATAGAACCCAGGGGAAGAAGAGTTTTAGTAAGTAGGGTGAATGCAGAGAGATCAAGTAGAAGAAGACTGAGAAGGTCATTTTCAGTAGGATAGTTTAGGTATAAACCAGATCAGTGAGTTTTCAAATGAGAGAGAAGTGAAATCAGAGAATAGCAATCATTGTTTTTCAACCATCATTATAGCAAAGCAAATTTTAACCAACCAAAAAGTGTTCAACTCTGGGCAGTATCTCTACATCTACTCCATGCTCTTCCCTACTTTCCTCTTCTCTTGAAAAAATAACAATAGGGAAAGGAAATTAAGAAATGAATTATCAATATAATTTTGAGATAATCCATCCCTAATCTTATTTTTTGATTAAGGAAGACGTAAAGTTGTCTACTAAGAGAAAGGGATTTGGAAATAGGTTGTAGAATTATAAGAGTGCAGTACTTTTTATTATCTTTTGAATAGCAAAAGAAATCAATTAGATATACCTGTTGATGTGGTTCTTGTTTTTTCTGTTCACTATAGATAAGCAAACTATTTTGATAACCGCATGTTCTGCTCGTGGCTCAGAGGAACAAATCTTGAAGTGTGTAGAACTGCTACTTTCAAGAAATGCTGATCCAAATGTTGCTTGTAGGTAAGAGCCTTACTGTCTGTTCAGAAGTGATGGATACTTTATCAGACTTAAAAATGATTTTTTAAATCCTCACCCAAGGGTATGTTTATTGATTTTTGAGAGAGGGAGAAGAAGAGAAAGAGAGAAAGACCAATGTGAGAGAGAAATATTGATTGGTTGCCTCCTGTTCAATCCTCTGGAGATCAAACCTACAATCTAGGTATGCACTCTGACCGGGATGCTCCAACCAACTAGCTACATCTATAGCATTATTTTTTATAAATTAATAAACATTGTATTTATTATTTATATAAGATGATCAAAGGAAGGGGGCATATCATGAAGGAAATCTTTTAATTTTCAGAACAACATCCTAAGAATTTGAAATGAAAAGGAAAGGAGAACAGTAAACTGTATTATTTCCTGTGAATTATATAGTCAGAAGAATATGATTGAGCCATAATAGTAAGCCTCTTAGTGTTCTCTCTAACATTTGAATTCACTAAACAATTTTATACAAATGCTAAGATATATATCCAAAAATAACACATCCAAATGTTTTCATTTCCCTAAGAGTTTTCAATGAATTACGTTATATCATACATGTGAATTGCCTAAATGCATACAAAACAAATAGTAAGATGTTCTTGCATATTTTGAAATGTCAGTAATTTTTAAAAAATGAACCAGATTGCTTAAAATTTCTGTCATTGACCTCTTTCTTCTCTGGCTCCATTTCCCTGTTAAATCTCTTTCTGATTTACTTAATCATCAAAATGAAGAGAGTGGGAAGTAATCTGCTCAGTAGAAGTTTGTCTAGGTAGAATAAAATAACTATTCATCATTAATTCAAATAATAATGATCTAGTGCCTAATATATAGAAACAACTATGTTGACTTTAGGAGTTTTTTCCTAATTTAGTTCAGTTTCTACAACACCTGGACAGCAGCTTTGGAAGGTACTGTACAACTTAGATAATCCCTAGATCCTTTTTTTTATTTATTTTTATTTTTTTTATTTTATTATTTATTTTATTTTTTACATTTTTTTAAATTACATAAAGCTTTACAAAGATTACTACATATATCTCTTTACCCCCTGCCCTTCCCCCAGCCTCCCCTACCCCCCAGTGTTTTGTGTCCATTAGTTATGCTTAAATGCACACACAAAAGTCCCTTGGCTGATCTGTTACCCTCCCACACAACGTCCCTGTCCTTATTGCTGTAATTTCACAGTCTGTTTGATGTTGCTCTGCCTCTGTATCTATTTTTGTTCACCAGTTTATAATGGTTATTATTATCCATAGATGAGTGAGGACATGTGGTATTTTTCTTTCATTGACTGGCTTATTTCACTTAGCATTATGTTCTTCAGCTCCATCCATACTCCTGCAAATGCTAAGAACTCCTTCCTTTTTACAGCAGCATAGT